>APFE031263806.1:93012-105512 GCA_000404065.3 Pinus taeda | reverse complement strand
TATATATTATTTCCACTTATGGTAAGTGGAAGGGGGTTTTGATCTCAAAAGAAATCAAGAAATAACCTTTGAGTGGCCCTATGTAGTTAAGATGAGTTTGTGGCTCTTTTCCAAAGATTGAAACTCCTCACTCAAGACATAAGAAGAGACTATTGGTTATTAGGATTCAATTGTAAGAATCAAATTGATAATTCCTCCTCTCTAAATGATCACAAACTTGTGGGTATTATAGCAATTTTATCTTAACCTAATTAAATATTCAAACCATAGTTAACATAATTTCATAGAAACCAAGTGGCATGGGTGATTAGTTCCTCCTCTTTGAATGATGGTAAAGTTGTATGAATTATAATAATTTCATTTTTTTATATTCTTTAACTTTTCAAGGCATTGTTTTGAGTATGCTTTGCATGAAAACAATAGTGACAATTTAAGTGGCAAGGAACAAGGGAATTCAAATTTCAATGAGGATTACCCCTGAAATAACTTCGCACACTTATGGTTTGATATTGAAGAAGAGTAATTAATTAAGAAATGAATTGAGTTATCCCATGCTTCGCATAATGGTTTTTGAGGATAATCGTAGAATTCTTGTAGGGGAGGCTCTATGATTTCTTGCATTGTGGTGGGTTTCTCTATTTCAAACGAATTTGAATTGGGATTTTTTTTCCTATAGCCTTGAAGGATCAATAAGGCTACAATTTTGGGATCTCAATTCATGTGGGAAACTCATGTGTGGCTTGTTGAACCTTGTGTTGTTCTCTTGTTGGACTTTCTTGGGGAAGTTGATTACTTGATTGTTTATTTTGAAGAGCTTATGAAACACCTCTATTTTCACATAAAAAAACATAAATTTAGTGTCCAAATTTTATGTGGAAAAATCTTTAGTTTGAAGGTCTTCCACTCAACTTTCATTTGTTTGAAGGGATGTTGGTGTTGGAAAAGTAACTAGGTATAGTCCTCATATTTATCTTTGTATTTGTATCAATTTGTATTTTATGTCAAAGAAGAAAATTAATTTTATTGAAGCTTGGGTTTCATGATCAAGTCTAGTTCAAGCATATTCTTTATGATCCTAGGGTTTAATGAGTCAAAAGAGTCTTTGTCATATATATAAGACCCATTTGGGCAATTATAAACAAGAAAGAAAAGCTATTTCTTATTAGAAATTCGATTTTGTCTCCTAAGGGCGAGTCAGCCTTATGAGAGAAAATCAGCTTAAGAGAGGCCTATTTGACCCCTTGAGAAGGGTATATATTGGAAGAGACTTCAACCTATTTTGACATTCACTCAAGCATTCAATTTAGCACCAATAAAAGAAGAAATAAGAGAAAAATATGAGGAAGGAGGAGAAAGTCAAAGAGAAGAATAAAAACATGTTTTTTATATGATTTAATCTGACACATGCAAAGATCATAGGGTTTCTACAGTTGCTGCAAGACTAAATATTTCAAGCCGAAATTCAGACCTGAGGAAGAGGTATAATATTTTTACATGGAACTAAATTTGTGGAGGTCGACTGTTGGGCACCAAATCGGGCTATCTTTCTATTACATTTCCATTCCTTGTTTTGTCCTTTTTTCACTTATTCACTTATGTTTATTATGCTAAATCCGCAAGGTAATTACCCCTTTCTTGTCTATTGGAATATTTTATTAATGAAGTAAAGTTACGGGGTTTTACCTATTCACAACACTATAATGTATGTTTGACCGCAGCTTCTGGAGAACAGGTACCAACCTTTCAGCATCCCGCAATAGATTTGAAATTCACAACAACAACCAGCCATAAGGAAGTTGCATAGCTGGAGTCGCAGATCCCTGAACCCTTCTTGGACCATTCACTGATCTTGTTTATCTAGTTTTGGTGTTGTTTTGAACTAATGTATATTTCTGGGTATACGGTTACCAGGTTTTGGGGAAAGATGTCGTTCTCCTTTGCTATGTATAAAAGACAGGTTATTCTTGTAAATCGGGGACCCCTCATCGATATTGTAATAGCTCTTTCCATATTAATAAAATATCATCTCTTTTGTTGCTCCATTCTTCATTGTGATTAATTCATCCCTGATGAGAGAGTTGGGCCCGCTATTCTGATCAGGTGCTGTGTATTTCTTGTTGTGTGTTAGTTATTATTTCATGATTGTTGTTATAGATCGTTAATTCCTATAATTTCTTTTCTTGAATGTTGTAGCTAGTTCAGTTTTACAGCAATGTTTTGAATCTTAATCACGAACCCTTGGTCAAAAACGGATGGTAATCTTGCCCCTGCATATACTTTGCGTGTTGCCTTGAAAGGATACGCACCCAGATTGATAAATTAATGGAGGAAAAACGGTGAATAGATTGTTCATACTTGGACCCCAACATTTTGGCACCATTGTCGGGGAAGGTAACAAGGTGCAAGACATGATCTAGACCAACCAGAGGGTCAATCTCTCGTCCTGGGGAGAGAACGAGTTTTCTAACTCTGCTCCAAGTCTTGAGCATAGGTGTTTCTTTTTGCTTGTCTTTATTTTCTTTCTTGTTTTGATAGGGCCGGCATCTTGTCCTGGGGAGGGAGGAGTCTCTTGACACCCTACTCCAGGGCCTGAGTTAGATTTATTTCTTTCAAACCCTTATGTGCTTTAATTTCGGTAAACCCTAGCTTTTACCCTGGGGAGGGAGGAGTCTTTTGATGCCCTACTTTAGATCTGGAAGTATTAGGTCTTCTTGGAGGTGTGTGTTGTTCCTGGTTCTTGTCCTAGGGGGGGAGGAGTCCTTTCACGTCCTGCTCCAAACCTTAAACCCTAGATTCTTGTTTTTGTTAGCTGTATCTCTTTTCGTAAGCTCTTTCATCTTGGGGAAGGAATGGTCCTTTGACACCTTACTTTGAGAGTAGAGCATTGTAGGTTGATACTAAGACCTTCTGTCATATCAACATTTGTATGAACACAGAACCAAATAAGAGGGGCAGAGGAAGAGCCCCAAAGAGGGGAGGACCAGACTTGGGAAGAAAGACTTACATCCAGCAAATTATAGCAAAAGTTGAATCAGAAGCATCCTCTCGCACAACCATGAGACTAGGTGCACGGAGGGTAAAATCCGAGGGAAAATCATTAAATGAACTAGTGCTGTCTGTAGCATTCTTTGGCGATTCAACACAGTAGGCCCCTCCAACAGTTGAGGAGACATCCAGTAGCATACCTGACTAGGGGAACCGTACGCTGGTAATAGAAGGGGAAGATGTTGCAAGCAGAACATCGACAGGGTCAGGCCACTCCAGCAAAGGAAAGGAGGTCATAGTCGAGGGATCAAGTCATTAGGATGCAGGAGAAGGAGATGAAGGGGCACTTGCATCATAAAGGGACTGGGGAAGTGTTGTCAAAGCAACTTGAAACCAAGTGGTAAGGAACCCTCATCCATCTTCCACGGAGCGTGTTGAAATACCCAATGGTTATTGGAGGATATTTATGGCTCCTACAACCTCCACTATCGAGTTTCCTATCGGAGATCTGGGAGCTAGTGTGCCCACAAAGCCTATCCCATTAGCAGCCTTACCAAGCTTTCATGGGATTGTTTTAGAAGACCCTGACACATTCTTATTCGAATTTGACATAGTGTGTTGGGGATATGACTACATGGCGGATGGCCAGAAGTTAAAAAATTTCCTTGCTACTTTAAAAGGGACAGCTCTGAGATGATTCATGGGCGTTGGAGGAAGTTCAATTATACATGGGATGATATGCGGACAACTTTCCTGGAAAAATACCAGGATTACTGCAAATCCCGGAACATCAAAGAGGAACTTTTTAAGTTCACACAGAAAGAAGACGAGAGCTTGGAAGACATTGTGGAACAATTTAAGTACACATTACAGAGGGCAGGTCACTCCGACCTGGATAAGGAGATTTTAAAAATTATCCTCCTCCAGGCTTTTCATGAGGACTCTTTGGAATTGTTGAACATCTTAGGAAAGGGAGATATCTCCAAGGAAAGCTTCGAGGTTATCTGTGAACTATGCATTCAATGCACGAGGGGAATCGCAAGAAACAAACAAGGGATTCACTCAAAAAAGGTATCTAGTGGGGTCGTTACGAAGGAAAAAATCAGAAACCTGCTAGACAACTTGAGAATGAATATCCTCAGTACTCTGTTGGCACAGATGGATATGCTACAAGTAAAATAGAAGCAGCTAGAATTGGATAGGACCATGGCTATATTTTTCCCAAAGTGTAGAAAGAAGCATCCACAGAGGGAATGTCCATTAAACTCCATAGAGGAATGTGCAATCTATGAATTAAATCATGCAACAAGCTCATGCCCCTCCTTTCCAGGCCTGAAAGCAGTGTCTCAAGGGATAGGAGAAGACATGGAGCAATTGTACCTCATGGGGTCCAGAAAGCCATGGCAGCCTCGACCACCAATGGGTAACCAAGGTATGTACTCGAACCCATCTCAATATTTCAATAATTTCAATATGAATCCTCTTTCCATGCCCTATCCACCCATATGGCCACAATACTAGTTTCCACCTTGGCAGAAGTGGAACCCTCTAGCTAGTTCGAGCTCCACATGGGCCCCAACTTGGTGAGGATCCTCTCTTGGGTAGTTTCTTCAGCCGATTCCACAATAGCAACTCCGACTACCCTCTAATGTACATCCTTGTAGTCAACCTATCAATCCCCAGTTTCCAATCCAACCTAACTCGAATCCTAATAATAAGGGATTTCATCAAACAGACACTCTTAACCTACCTTCGTATAGCATTTCCACTGTAGAGTTGTATGAAATGAATTTGCGATCAGGGCGGATAGTCGATGTTCAACCTCCTCCAATTATCATTAAAAAACTTGATAATGAAGGTAAGGAATCAGAATTAATTAATAAGGAACCAAAATAATTTGGTAGAAACCAAGCGCCTCCTACAAAACAACATCAATCTGAACCACCTTATCCAAAGAGACTGACTTTGAGTAAATCAAGTCCTCAGGCTCAATTCAACTTATTAGGTGAATTATAGAACTTATTTGTTAAAATTCCCCTGTTACAAGCTATGAAGGATGTACCGATATATGCGAAGACTCTTAGGGAATACTGTTCAAAGAAGCCTGCAAAGAAATCCAAAGACCCCCTTACTATTCATGTGATGGGAAATTTATCAGATTTTATGATGGGAAAGTCAATGCCTATAAAGTATGGAGATCGATGGAACCCAATTCTAATAGTACAAATTAATGGGGTAGAAATTCCAAATGTGTTGGTAGATCTGGGTGCTACCATCAACATTATCACCACTAAAACTATGCATATATTAGGTCTTCATAACTTAAAACATACACCTATAGTGTTAGAACTGAAAAATTGATCTACAGTAAAACTAGTAGGGAAGTTAGAATATGTAACAATTTCGGTGGATTCATGGCACTATCCCATAGATTGCCTTGTCTTAGATACGCAATATTTGGTTGGTGGCCATCCCCTGATTTTAGGTAGGCCATGGCTGGCTACTGCAGATGCTAACATTAGGTTCCGTTCAAGGCACATGGTCATTTCAAATGGGCACAACACTAAGAATTGAGTGTTATACCCACCTACAGAACCAAACCCATCCACAAAACTAGTAGGTAGCAAGAAAATCTTATCCAGAAAGGAGCCTGAAACGGAAAATGAGGAATTAAGACCAATCCTTACTATTGGGCAGGCCCTCCAGTTAAAAATAGAATCAGAGGATGATGTAATCACCTCCTTTATGGATGATCCATAGATGCACCCCATGGGAGTATCCCAGTGGAATTAGAACCAGGAAAGACTCTGAACATTAACCCTGACCTATTAGAATCCCAAAAGAAGAAACTTGTAGATGTCCTTCGGAAACATAAAGAAGCCTTCGCCTAGGATTACTTAGACATGAACGGGATTCCTACTAATTTATGTACCCATCATATAATATATATATTAAAGAAGATTTTCATCCTATGAGACAACCACAGAGAAGGATGAACCCTGCATTGAAAAATGTTGTGAAAGAATAACTTCAGAAATTATTGGACGTAGGTTTTATTTTCCCCATTCCAGATAGCCGATGGGTTTCTCCATTTGTAATGGTCCCCAAGAAAAATGGTAAATGGCAGATATGCGTGGATTATAGAGAATTAAATAACACAATGCAGAAAGATCATTTTCCTTTACCATTTATTGACCAAGTTCTGGACACATTGGCTGGTAAAAAGTTCTTCTCCTTCCTAGACGGATTTAGTGGGTATAACCAGATCAAGATTGCCCCTGAAGATAAAGACAAAACCACTTTCA
The DNA here is from genome assembly GCA_000404065.3 of Pinus taeda. Classification (NCBI taxonomy): domain Eukaryota; kingdom Viridiplantae; phylum Streptophyta; class Pinopsida; order Pinales; family Pinaceae; genus Pinus; species Pinus taeda. The sequence continues at coordinate 99,222 of APFE031263806.1, read as the reverse complement.
CATGCCCCTGGGGAACATTTGCATACCAAGTCCTTCCTTTTGGCCTGTTTAATGCACCTACAACATTCCAGAGGGCAATTTTGGGGATCTTCTCTGATTTGGTGGATGATAGTGTTGAAATTTACATGGATGACTTTACTCCATATGGGGATTCATTTGTGGAAGGGTTGAAAAATTTAGCGAATGTTCTCAAAAGGTGCATACAGGCACATGTCTCCTTAAGTACGGTAAAATTCCATATGATGATGGAGGAAGGAATTGTTCTAGGGAATTTGCTCTCAACTGAAGGAATCCGGATGGATCCAGCTAAAATAAAGGTAGTTCTACACTTTCCAATACCAAAAACACCCACAAAGGTACATAGCTTTATTGGTTGTGCTCGTTATTACAAGCATTTTATATAAAATTTCGCTAAAGTGGCACATCCACTTTTTCAACTACTGACAAAAGATGCAGAGTTTGTGTGGACAGATGACTGTGATGTAGCCTTCATGAAAATAAAGGAATTGGTCTGTAGTGCTTTGATCCTTAGAGGGCCAGACTGGGCATTACCTTTCCACATTCATACAAATGCTTCCCAAACAATGGTTGGTGTAGTATTAGGATAGCAAGAGGACACAGTACCATATGCAGTTTACTGTGTTAGTAAGAATTTGGCCACTCCCGAATTAAATTACAGAGTGACTGAAAAAGGGTTCCTTGTTTTCATTTACGCCATCAACAAATTACGACACTACATTACCAAATGTCCTACCTTTGTACACTGATCATGCAACTATCAAGTATTTAATGAATAAACCTGTTATCCCTGGTCGCATTACAAGGTGTCTTTTGCTACTACAAGAATTTGACATTACTATAGTAGATAAACCAGGGAAGGACAATGTGGTTGCAGATTTCCTATCTAGGATAGAAAATGATGGTAAGAATATACCAATTGAAGATACTTTTCTAGATGAACATCTTTTTACAGTTTCTGCTAACACTCCGTGGTATGCAGATATTGCTAACTATATTGCTACAGGGAAGGTGCCTCATCATTTGTCATATAAGGATCAGAGGAAGATTATTCATCATAGTACCTAATATTCATGGATGGCATGGTATCCCTTTCATACAGGGGTTGACCAATAGATTCAGTGTTGTGTGATAGAAGATGACATTAATGAGATATTAAAAGCCACCCATGACAACCCCTGTGGAGGAAATTTCATAGATAAGAGAACAGGCCATAAAGTGTTGCAGATGGGATACTACTAGCCCTCCATCTTTCATGATGCTTGGGAATATTTCAATAGATGTGATAGTTGCCAACGGATGGGACAACCTGGGAAAGCAAATGAAATGCCTCTACATCCCCAAATAGCCCTCAAACCTTTCGAGAAATGGGCCATCAATTTTTTTGGAACTTTCAATCCAGCTTCTCATCAAAAGGCTCACATCTTGGTCTACACTGATTATGTGACTAAATGGGTAGAATCCAGAGCAGTCACAAGAGAAACAAAGCAAGTACTGGTAGACTTTATTTTTGAAGAAATCTTTGTTCAATACGGTACTCCAAGGGAAATTGTGTTGGATGGAGGGGAGCAGTTCACGTCTCACATAATAGGGAAGCTGATGTAGAAATACAAGGTTAAACATAGAGTGACAACCCCTTATCATCCCCAGGTGAATGGACAGGTAGAAAGTACAAACAAGATATTGGAAAGTATATTGACAAAAATAGTAACAAGTCATCACCGGGACTGGGCATAGAAGCTTCCAGAAGCTTTATGGGCATATAGAACAACATGGCGGAACACAACGGGGTTTTCTCCATTTGAGTTAGTCTATGGGAAATCCCCCTTGTTTTCGGTAGAATTTGATATCACTACACTCAGAACAGCTTTAGAAGTAGGCCTAGACCTGTCAGAAGCATAAAAACACCGAATGGAACAGTTGAATGAGTTGGACAAGCTTTGATCAGTACCTATCCAGAAAAATATTGTTGTTCAACAACAAAGAATTAAATGGCATGATAAATTTATCAAGAGAAAGGTGTTTCATGAAGCGGATTGGGAATTTTAGATTGCAGATTACTGTGGTGGGATTTTTGACTGAGGTTCGGATTTTCCACAGTTTCCATATTTTGTTGATGTTTCGAGTCTGAAACTAGACTCCTGATTTAATGATTTCAAAGGCAAGCTTCACACTCGTTGGATGGGACCATATGAAGTGGATGCAGTATTTGACAATGGAACGGTTAGACTAATTACAATAGATGGGAATCATTCCTCGTTCTTAGTAAATGGACACCATCTGAAGCTATATCACCGTCCAGCCTCTAGAGATTCCTTTGTCAAACACCTTTCTGATTCATCTAGTTTAATGGTTGTTGGTATAAAAAACACTCTCACTCTACTCTAATATATATGTATATATATTATATATATATATTATATATATATAATATATATATTAATAATATATATGTTATATATATGTATATATATGTATATATATGTATTATATATATATATATATATATATGTATATATATATATATATATATATATATAGATATATATATATATATAGATATATATATATATATATATATATATATATATATTATATATATATTATATATATATATATTGTTACTTGTTTGTATTTTGTAGGAATAACAAAGGAATATGGCCAGGAGAAAGGTAACACTCGGTGCTATTACTCCACCGGTGTTGTTACTCTGTCATTGTTACTCCGTCATTGTTGTTACTCTATTGTTGTGGTCACTCCATCGTTGTTGTTACTCCATGTGTTGTTACTCCACCACAAGGTAGGTCCCGAGGTACGTCTCTGCTGAATTTTATGGATTTAATTAAAATATTCCAAAAAGTCACCAATACGTGCCACGGACTACCATAATTAAGTTGGGGGGGAGGGGGTCCCGTCATAATAAATGACAGCGTACCAACAAAAATGAATTCATGTCACACGATTCACATCAAACTAAATATAATGATTATGGCATTTCGTAATCACGACCTCGCTGCATTGGAATGTGAATTCATACGAAAAAGTCACAACTAGTCACCTCCCCAACGCGCCGCATTGAACCACTGAAAATATCCAACTGTACTGCCATAACTTGCCATCATTCTCTGAGATTTATTCAAACATACCAATACTATTACCATCCTTTTGTCCAAGGTGACCATGACATTATTACTGCTCCCAAGTGTTTGGGTCCCTATCATTTTCCCTACCAGTTAACTGTATTCGTCATGCTAATCCCACCTCTACAGCGATGGGTGGATGGTCTGTGCGACATGAGCTAGAAGATTCAACAAGAGTTTGAAATAGTTGGGAGGTATGGCAGGTCTTCGAAAATGTAGGTTGGGATGTCTACCTTAATAGGTTGAAGGGGTTGAACAAGGAAATTGCTGTAGAATTCACACTCAACCTTGAAGAAGAAAGCTCTTGGGTTCACAAGATAGAAGTCCATGTTACAAAGGAAGCCATTGCAAAAGTTAGCGGGCTCCCTCAAAATGGACAAATATGGTTTTCAAGGAGGACTTCTCTCCCAGAATTCCCTGAAGACTTTTTGCAGGCAGGAGAAAGAATTGCGCAAAAGGGTCAAGGATACGACCAAAACTCGCTACCGCATCCATGGGGAGAGGTAGTAGAGTTTGTCATAAAATATATAACTTGTGAGGGGAGATAATCCACTATGTTCAAATATCATCTACGGATATTAGCTCACCTCTGATGCCCCCAAGCAGAGGCATGTTCATTAAATGTGCCTTATTTCTTAATAAGGAGACTTGAGTTGATGGCACATTCTGCTCAAAGGTTGCGACAGGTGATGGCAGTCATTACGCACCACTGACTGGTTCAATTGTTGGTGATGAACACAATTACATGAATTTTGATTCCATGGGAACTATTTTTGGATTCCACGAAGGAAGAGATAGCAGCCACTGTGGCCACCAGGGAAGATGAACCAGAAGCAATGGAGGAAGAATATGCAGAAGGAGATGACTATGTTGACCAAGAGGAGTCGGAGGAGATGGAGATGGAAGTCGAAGATATTGAAGAAGAGGTTGCTCCTCAAGAGCGAGCCACAACTGTGGAACTAATGGAAGATGTAGGAGTTGACATAGAAAGAGCCACTAGTACCATGGTCGAGGTTGTTCCACAAGAACCAGTCTCGCTATGGAGCTAGAAGAACAAATTTATAGCATGAGAACAATAGAGGAAGTACCACAACAAGCAAGGATAGGAGAATTAGTCGATATTGCAACTGAAGGTACCCGACAAGGACTTCCTGCCACCGTGGAGCCGTTGGAGGAAGACAACCCGAATGAAGAAGAGGTTGTGACCACCCTGACCACAGGACCAATGGAAGAGGATGAACTAGGAAAAGAAGAGCTCAGAGCTGGGAGAACCATGGAACATATGGAGGAAATTCTGGGAGAACTAGGGCATGAGGCTGGTGCTGCTCCACAAGAACCAGCATCAACCTCGGGACCAAACACTAAGGAGCCCTACTAGTTTTCCTTTTTCTCTTCTATCCCAAGAGGAGTAAGGGTATCTTTTTCCCCTCGGTGCACAAAAGAAGATCTCGTCATTCCTCCTGCCTTGAATTTATCATGAAAACCACAACCGGGTGGGATAGATGTTTCCTAGGTAACAAGCACTTCGGATCCAAAAAGGGGAGAAGAGGCAGAGGTCCCTGAAGCAAGGAAACCGGGAGGGGTTCCAGTAGACACATAAACAAGTGAGCATCTCACAAGGGCACCACCAGTCGTGATGATCACACAACAAGGGGAGGCAGTTGTTGACGAAGAGGAGGGACCAAGCGAAGTGGTCCCGACAAATGAGCCAATGGTAAGGCCCGGCGAGAAGGCTGTAAAGAAAAAAATAATCGAGGAAGAATGGGAAGTAGAGGAAAAAATGACAGTCGACATAGTAAAAGTTGTCCTGAGGGATCTACCTCGAGCTGCGGAAACTGAGGAAGTTTTGGTTAAGCAAGAATGGGTGGAGTTGTGTAAATAGCGAAGACACCCTATCAAACAAAAATACCAGCTGCAATTTAAAGAAACAATGTAGCTTAAGATGGAGGTCAGGGAACATGTTGGCATTATGATACAGATTTGGCACTATGACACAGGATTTGTCCTAGATGGCAACTCGCATAGATGACAGATCACAATTCAGGCTCACAGAATGAAGAAAGAGAGGTATACGCAAGTTCCCCATTGACCAAGCCAAGTGTACACGCGGGTTGTTATAGACATTTTTGGGCACTTCAACCCCAATCATAAATGTCCATAAACTGAGGGCTCCTAAGTCCCTAAAAGTGTTGCCTCACTACCTAAAGGAACAAGGTCAACTGATTACATCATCTCCCAGAAGTTCTCCACTGAAAACTGCTCATAAATGGTCAAAACTGGACCATATTGAAAGCTCAATACAGAGGGTGCGATGCATATCACCTTCCCAATGTACAGGGTGTGATGCATACTCATTTTCTCCTCTGTAGGGTGCGATGGCCGGGAATGGACAAATGGCAAGAACAAAAATGTGAGGTGGAAGATCATGGAATCTTCCAGAAGCTTCCCCTCTGGCACTTGCCTCTCCATTTTTTACTAGGGATGAGTAAGAGATCATCATTCTCCAAGTGGAAGCAGGAACTATTAGAGAGAAGACACTAATCAAGATCCCAAGAGATGACTCACCTCTCTGTAATCATCTATATATGGATCCCTCATCACAGAGATCCATGGGCTGGAATTTTGTATCTTATAGAGAAGTGTTGTTGGTATTCTAGTGTACCTTCACAGTGTTGGGTGGTTTAGCTTTGCTTTAGGTGAAGAAGGGCTTCTTAGCTGGAGGATGATGCTGGGTCAGAGCACATGGTTGTAATCTTCTTGCTACTTTTCATCTAAATAAAGATATTCTTGTTTCCTTCCATATTCTTGTGTACTTGTTTATATATGCATGTATATGGTTAATACACATCTGATCCTGTATTATTTATGAATTTAGATCCTTGTTTCTTGCATAGTAGTATGTTGCTGTGATTCCACAGGTTCTTTTGAAGCTAGGCAGACAAGAAGAAGCGGCGAAGCTCTATCAAGAAGGAGAGGAAATCAAGCGCAAGACTCAGGTTGGTCTTCTTGGTCCTCCTCTCGTCTATTTTCATAAAAGGAAACAACAATAGAC
>APFE031263806.1:59543-81910 GCA_000404065.3 Pinus taeda | reverse complement strand
ACATAGAGGAGCTTATGTATTGTGTATGTTTTCCGCAATAGTACATGATCAGGATAATCTCTGTTGAATATGTGTTAAATTATTCAAAATTTCTACACATACACCCCGTATGGGATACTAAGTAACTTGCAAGTAGAACTGGGGGGCAAAATAGTAGAAATCTATGTTGCAGTCATCGATGGAAATCTTGATTACAAGATCCTATTGGGAATACCCTGGATATATGCCATGGCAACTGTTGTGTCGACCTACTTTAGAAAAATTGCATTTCCTTCCCAAGGAGGAATTACAATCCTCGACCAACAAAATTTTCTCCCCAACAGTTCACAAGTCACGAGAAGCATTCCAATGATCCATGGAAGCCCTAGCATGCTTCATAATATCAGAGTAGGCCTACTAAAAGACCCTACGTTAATGGGAACTTTTACCCTACCGCCTCCTACGAATTTGGAGGAAGTGGCTAATGTAGGAACCTGCAATGTGATATCTTCCATTCAAAAGGTGTCAGAAAACGGTGTTAGCATGGATCGTTCGTAGGTTTTGCCTCTAACCCCACTGGAAATATTAAAGAAATCAATGTTCTCAGCATGGGAGACAAACTAGCATCAACGCTCGTCGAGCATTTGGATAGATAGGTCTAAGGAATATGGCACCCCTTCAGATCCTTGGTCGCTAGTAGACTCTACAGATGAAGGAATCATTCAATCAATGATGATTGATGGGGCATCATGGGAATATTTCCCCCATCGTTCCCATCTTCCGACTTGGAAAGAAGATAATTCCGACAACCTACACCATCATGGCAAGCAATGTTGTCGTAGAGTTAAAGCTCGTTAAAAAATAAACTCTCCATGAGCCGTTTTAGCACATAGTTCAAGCTCGTTAAAAAATAAACATAAGTCATGAGCAAGTGTTTCCTCCAGCATTTAATCTCATTAAAAAATGAACCGGTAAATAACCATTGTGAATGCCTTATCGCCAGCTTTTGAGCCTTGGTCGTGTTCTCGCCATCACCTCCACTCTGTTTTTAGCCGATCATTCACCCCCATATGATTGTTTACCCCTTCGAGGAACATCTGTGAAGAGTGATTCTGCTAGCCATCTTTGTGACACTGCCGTGATTGGAAAATTCCAAATCTTACCTGGAATTAGCTTCTACTTGAAACCATCGCACGTACCTCGAAAATGAGTCTTCTTTAAGCTCTTTTCACTTGATTCGTAAAATATGAAAATATTGCCAAGCGATTGGCCTCTCCGACTCATTAAAAGGCATCGGAAGTGCTATCCCTCCTCTAGATTTTAATATTTTTGGACCTGAGGGATTATTACACAAAAAGATCGAGCGCTTGTCTTGTTTGGCTCATTAAAACTATCAAAAATTCATCCCTTTTGTATTATTTTATGCTTTTTCGGACTTAAGGGATTATACAATGAAAAATAATCTTCGAAGTCTTCTTTCCGTTTCTTTCAGAATCTCTAAAATTGAAAGAGACCGAGTTATCTTTGTCGTTAAACTCGTTAAAACAGAATAGCGACAAACTCATCCAAATGGACGAGAACGAGTTTGACTGTCTCTAGGCTCGCTAAAATATAGTGACAGGTTCGCCCGAAGGGTGGATTATAGAACAAGCATATGTTATGCTCCTCAAGATTGAAAAAAATAAAGAGGTACTGGTCAGTAATGACTGGGGAAAATTGGGAAGAAAACTTGAAGAAACTTTATTGGTAGCAAGTCGCTCTTGAACATGACACTTTCCTTCCGCATCCATGCCGAGCTAGGTTGTTCCGTTCACTGGTATTCACCATTGGTCTGTCACACCATCCATCTTTGGAGTTAATTCTACCAATCCATCGTCAGTGTCGCCGATATGTTCAATAGAAGTCATTCAGACAATTCGCCTATGTCTCCCCCACTGCAATACGTTCATGCTTCATTCCTTGATGACCACCACCCTGAACCTTGTATCGTCAGTTTGTTTTCACCTCCAAAATCATTTGATTTGTTCCGTGTCATTGATGTGGGATTCATTAAGGCCCTCCTGTGACGGGTCGCTTCTTGTCGACATCAGATCATTATCCAAGAAGTTGACTTAGGAACAACCCTTTTAGTACTTTGAAGCGTGCATGCCTCAAAGGCAAGTTTCTCACTGTCGGCGACAAGTTTACATCAATGGCCTTCGACTAAGAGATTTTACATGGTGTTCGATGCCAAGTACCTTTTCACACCACGTGAATTGTACTGTAGTACCTTGAGGTTCATTGTCATTATTGGTGATTCCTCTCGCGCCTGTTAACAACTTGCATCATTGGCTAGTAATCAGGCAATGTCTTTCCATGTTCGACTCCATAACATTTTTCACATGGATCGACTTGTACTCCGAGTGAAGATTGAACGCGTTTTGAGGACCCCGGATCTAGTTTCATCCATCTGGGCTGCGATATATTCAGGAATATAAAAACATCCAGTGTACATCATTGCTGAACAAATGATCATCCAAATCAAAGGATGATGTGTCCATATCATCAGTCTGTCACTCAGAGGATTGTCTGTCCTATGTACATGAAAATGAATTTATAAAGCTGAGCATGGGAATGCCTACCTTAGCTAGATCATAAAAAATGTTGTCAAAATAATGTATTGTATTGTATCTTATTACAGGTCACCTCCCAACTCCGAAAAACTTCAAATCCTCATAGTAAAGCATTTCACCCGACATCAAAAATATTAACGACCTCATGCTTTAGGGGGCAACTGTTATAGAAATTTTTGGGCACTTCAACCCCAATCATAAATGTCCATAAACTGAGGGCTCCTAAGTCTTTAAAAGTGTTGCTTCATTGTCTAAAGGAACAAGGTCAACTGATTACATCATCTCCCAGAAGTTCTCCACTGAAAACTGCTCATAAATGGTCAAAACTGGACCATACTGAAAGCTCAATGCAGAGGGTACGATGCATATCACCTTCCCAATGTACAGGGTTCGATGCAAATTGATTTTCTCCTTTGGAGGGTGCGATGGTCGAGAATGGAAAAATGGCAGGGACGAAATGTGAGGTGGAAGATCATGGAATCTTCCAGAAGCTTCCCATCTGACACTTGCCTCTCCATTTTCAACCAGGGATGAGTAAGAGATCATCATTCTCCAAGTGGAAGCAGGAACTATCAGAGAGAAGACACTAATCAAGATCCCAAAAGATGACTCACCTCTCTATAATCATCTATATATGGATCCCTCATCACAGAGATCTGGGGGCTGGAATTTTGTATCTTATAGAGAAGTGTTGTTGGTATTCTGGTGTACATTCACAGTGTTGGGTGATTTAGCTTTGCTTGAGGTGAAGAAGGGCTTCTTAGCTGGAGGATGATGCTGGGTTAGAGCACATGGTTGTAATCTTCTTGCTACTTTTCATCTGAATAAAGCTATTCTTGTTTCTTTCCATATTCTTGTGTAATTGTTTATATATGCATGTATATGGTTAATGCACATCTGATCCTGCATTATTTATTAATTTAGATCATTTTTTCTTGCATAGTAGTATGTTGCTATGATTCCACAGGTTCTTTTGAAGCTGAGCAGACAAAGAAGAAGTGGCAAAAATCTATCAAGAAGGAGAGGAAATCGAGTGCAAGACTCAGGTTGCCCCTCTTGGTTCTCCTCTCATCTATTTTCATAAAAGGAATCAATAGTAGACTTTGATTGTTTGTTTCTAAGATAGCCACCTATCTTAGTGGGAATAGCAGCATTCGAGTGGACACTATTCCTGTATAACATGGGTTCACAGACCAAAAGGCACGTATAGCGTACACACGCACTTTCACAAAAGGAAAGGCATATATATGTTGGAAAACATGTTTTGGTCCATGGTATTTTGATCCATGGTATTGGTCCAAGGTATCTTGTCCGAAGTGTTGAGCCTAGGTATTTGGTCCAAGGTATTGATTCTAAGTGGTTTTGGACCATGGTATTAAGTAAGGCCTAAGGCTACAAAGGAGGAGAAGATCATTAGGCAAGGATACTCAAGTATTGAATATCTAATGAAGAGCAAGATCTAGAATGTAGGTCATTGGGTTATGATGCACAGCTGGATTTGAATCAAGGATGAACCTGAGCGCTTAATGAAGGATAAGTTCTATTGATGGGTCAAGATCTTAAGGCTTGAAGAGAAGTATCTCTGTTTTGATCTTTATCTGAATAACTAGCACATGTTGCAATCTGTAAATATGATGATATGGGTATAACTGATGTCTAGAATTGTTGTAAAGTTTAAATCATCATTTATAGATCTGTACATAGGTTCACTTTAGCAAGGGTGTGTATACACGCTAGTTTTGCATATCAAAACAACATATATGTAGGTTCTCCTTGAGATAACTGTGTATCTACGCAGGTTCGACACATTGAAGTAGCGTATACCTAATAAAATATGCTTTAGCTACTTCTGATTGTTGTTACAGTGTTATGGGTTCTGGCTTGGGTTCTGGTTACTATTACTATTTTCTGGTTACAGCATTCTGAGAAGTGATTAATTGATTCAATTTTGGTTGGTGCAAAGGAGATTGGTTGATGCAGATATAGTTCATGGTTGATTGATGTTATTGATGGATCCAGTCTGAAAATTTATGAAACGTGGTCCCTGGAAGAAAAGAGAAGGTTGTAGCCTTCTATAAGCCAGCACCTACGTGCTAGTAAACACATCAGCTAGTACAAGAGCTAGGGATGGTAGCTCCCTTCCAGGAGAAGCTAGAGAACAAGAGAAGGTTGTAGCCTTCTACAGGAAGAAGCCTATGTACTGGTATAAGACTGCACCAGTACAAAATTTGTAAAAATAAGTTTCTTATTAAAAGGAAGATAGAGACGATTGCAGCAAGTGGTTTTCACCCACATTGGTTTTCCACCTTATATCTTGTGTTCATCTGTGTGATTATCTGTTCTATTTTTACTGCTCCTGGTTACTATTTATATGGTTCTAATGCACAAATTGAAGATCAACATATGAAGAAACTAAATTATAAGTTTATAGGGTATACGCTAGTTGCCTTACATACAGTTGCATATACAAGTAGGTTTCATTAACTAAAGTAGCGTATATGAATCTGAATATGAAAATGAAATATTATTGACTTGTTAATACTGATTCACCCCCCTTCTCAGTATTATTTCCAACAGAACTAAGGAACCAGGTACACAAATTGCAGAAGAGGGTGAAGAAATACAAGCAGCAGGCCAAAAAGTCCAAGGTCACAGTTGTAGAAGTAGAGGCTTAGGTGGACCAGATAGCCACAACTTTTGCTGCCACTCAAACAGACCCAGTCGAGCAACTGTTTGAAGACCAGGAATATGCCTTAATAGTCAAAGTGTAGACTTGGAAATCCACTGCATCTCGATATCAAAGTGAGGTCAACAGAACTCAAGAACGAGCCTCCACAACCATTTTTGAATATGTGGAGTGCATAGATGTCATGAGATTGAGGCATGCAAAGCAACAACTCAAGATGGAGTAGCTGGAAAAGCAAGTGGCAGAGTTGAAACTAATAAGGAGCATATACTTAACTTAGCACAAGAGGTGATGGCATGTCGTCCCCCTACTTCTTGTTATTCTTTATTCTTGCATGAACATTTTCTTTTATTCTACATGGAAAGAATCAAGAATGAGATTAGTTATGAAATAGAAGATGGTGTACAATTCCTCCACATAATGAGGAGCCATGACGTTCCAACTTAGCATTTGATGTGTGAGTATTACATCCATGGGTATCTACTGTGCCTGGACAGAGAATTTAACTCAGTCCCATATGTGGGGGACATTCATTTAAGGGCTCTCACCTCTTACACTTTTAATCAAATCAGCTAGCAGAAGGCTTTTAATACATTTGAGTCCAATCAGGTTGCAAAGCCATTTATAGTAAGAGGAGAACATGAAAGGTTAATCACCATGTTCACTAAACACAACACCCTTTTGGGAATTGAGGGAAACATGGAAAGAATGCTAAGGACACAAAAATGGTGCATTGATCTTTGTGTCAAACAATTAGTAACATTTCAAGATGAAGCCCTTGATTGCTGTCAGAAAAGGTGGATGATGTCAGCTACAATTGTCTAGAATAGGGAACCGTTTGGAGCACCAAATTTTGCACGAGCAATCCTAGAGTGCCCAGGTATGTGGCGTGTGTCTGAACATGCAGGGTCCAGTGGATGGGGATCCAGTTCCAGTTCCCCACCATCTGGTTTCCAATGGAAAATTACACCCTAGCATATAATGTTCCACGTGATTGGTGGAAGGAAGTCCTCCTCTCAAATGGTTCTAAGTTCCAGGGACAGAGATGGCCGAAGAGTATGATCTCGCTCAGCTCTAGGAAGCCAACAGTCTATAAAACATGGACCTATGGAGGTGGTGAACTGCATGAAGACATGCAAAAGGCTACTTGGGGGGAGATGTTAGGCACCAAATCTGACTATATTTCTGTTGCATTTCCATCCCTCTTTTTGTCCTTTTTTCACTTATTCACCTATTTTTACTCTGCTAAATCCACAAGGTAATTACCCCTTTCTTATCTATTGGAATATTTTATTAATGAAGTAAAGTCACGGGTTTTTACCTATTCACAAAACTAAAACATATGTTTTACCGCAGCTTCTGGAGAATAGGTACCAATCTTTCAGCATCCTGCAACATATCTACAATTCACAACAATGACCAACCATAAGGAAGCCATGTAGCTAGAGTCGCAGATCCCTGAACCCTTCTTGGACCATTCACTGATCTTGTTTATCTGGTGTTGGTGCCATTTTGAACTAATGTATATTTCTGGGTATACGGTTACCAAGTTTTGGGGAAAGATGTTGTTCTCCCTCACTGTGTATAGAAGACAGGTTATTCCTGTAAATGGGGGACCCCCATCGATATTGTAATATCTCTTTCCATATTAATAAAATATCATCTCATTTACTGCTCCATTCTTCGCTGTGATTAACATATCCCTGATCAGAGAGCTGGGCCCGCTCTTCTAATTAGGTGCTATGTATTTCCTGTTGTGTGTTAGTTATTATTTCATGATTGTTGTTATAGATTGTTAATTCCTATAATTGCTTTTCTTGAATACTGTAGCTAGTTAAGTTTTACAACAATGTTTTGAATCTTAATCATGAACCCTTGGTCAGTAACGAACGGTAATCTTGCCCCTGCATATACTTTGTGTGTTGCCTTGAAAGGATACGCACCAGATTGATAAATTAATATAGGAAAAACGGTGAATAGATTGTTCATACCTGGACCCCAACATTGGCCATATTTGACTTGGATAACTTTAACTTGATTGAGAAAGAATTTTGGAGGGATGACTTGGTGCTTGGAGAAGGCCTTGGTCTTTTAGTCTTGGATGTCTCATTTTGATCTGATTCTATAAGAAGAGAATTGATCGAGTTTTACCCAATTATGGGGTTTTTTACTGACTTGGACCTATATCTTGTGTTCTTTGTGTCTTGTTGATCTTCATGTTTTGGTAATTTCTTGATGAAGAAGTAAAACTAAATAATAAAAATCCAATGAATATCACAAGTAATTATCGAGTAAGGAGAATCAACATTGATCTACAAATACCTTAATTTTATGACATGGTTTCATAGCTAAGGTTGGTAAAAGGAGGCTTGAAGATCACTCTCGTTGGCATAATTGAAGAGATATCTCTATAACAATTTTATAATTGAATGCTAGAAGAAGACCTGAACATATTGGAAGGAGATCTCTTAATAATTCCTAAAAAATACAAAGTTCTGTGGCATTTTCTCTTGAGAATAAACGTTTTGATTTCACTTCTAATTTAATGAGAAATTTTGTGGGTAAAGAGACGAGTTTCATTTTGGAATAGTACCTATGATTCTAGGCACAAAACAAGATCTAAATTCTTCCTCTTGAGAGAGATATGAATTATCTTGACACAATTATTCCAAATAATGCAAGGATTTTTATAAGAATTGTTACAGTAATGATACAAATTTCTGTTGTTAAGGTATAATACTATGACATGATCTGAGTTTCAAAGGTATGATCCGAAGTATACTACTATATCCAAGGCTATAAAATGATTCGATATATGCTACAATATGATATAGTTATCTGAGCATACTACAATATGTTTATGATCTTAGTCACAATATGAACATATGATGTGATTAAATTGTAAGACGTCTTTGATTCAAGCTACTATAATGTACCACCTTGAATTATGTACAATTATCTATGACAATATGACAAAAACTTGACAACAAATGATATGTATCCCTATGATAGTATGTTCGATAACATAATAGTGATCCTTGGACAACAATAAAGAAGGTCCTTCCGACACATGATATTTTCCCTTTCTAAATGACTATGAGGTGTGATTGTGATACATGATAGTGACGTTGATGGTACTCGTGACATATGACATAACACAAGTTTTTAATATAGATTATAGTGAAAGATAGAAGCATGTCATAAAGATCATTGTGACAAATCCAAGAAGAGGCTACAGACCCTCAAGGAATCTAGTTAGCTAGGAGAAGATGTGGTAGGTCCCTATAATACTAGTGTATCCCCTTAATGTTATTTTTAGTGTAGCCCCCTTAATTTTATTTTTGTGACCATGAGGTCCCCATATTGTTATTACTTTGCCGCATGGAAGCCCACTAATGTTATTGTTGTGCCCTTACATTATTATTGTTATGTAGGCTTTGATTATATTGTGTCCCCTTAGACTCCTGTATATAGAAAGGAGGTTTTGTTCATTTGAATCATCCAAGGATTTTTCATTTATGTAATGTATAGGAGGTTTCCCCCTCAAAGAGGATAATTTTCAGGTCATTGATCTATCTATTTCTGAGGTGGTTGCATAACATTTGGTATCAGAGCTTTGGATTCTAGCGTTTCACTACATCAAACAAGTCATCATGGCTTTTTCGCTATAACATTTTTTATAAAAACTTTCAAAAGATGAAATTAAACCACATGGAATTGAAATCCTGGTGAATGTTGTGTGAAAAATTTAGATATTGTATCACAATAATTTCGGGGATAAGGATCTGAGGAAGTTAGGGTTTTTGTAGGACCTAGAATTCCATCTCAAGCATGTGACCTAGGGAAAATCATCATAACCTTCTCTCTCAGCATCAGATTTGAATTTTTTAAAAGATGACAAAATGAGGATGGACTGTAGTTTTTTTGGTATCGTTTTTAGGGCAGAATGTCGAAACAGTGACATGTGGCACTCCATACAAGTTCGCCCTATGGAACATATATATAATCAAGCCATCGTGGGATATTGGGCATAACTATTTCTTGAAGAATCCAATATTGGTCTGACTTGTTGGGTTTGAAAAAATACTCAGAGGGCTCCTACAGGATGGAGCTTCAAATCTTGAATATTTAGAATTACAGAGATACAACAACTTCAATATCTAGCTCCTAAAAAGCAAGAAAAAGGTGTGTGTTTTTTAAATTTTGCATAATTTTTGTTTGAAAATTCAATTTGAAGTGATTTAAAGGGAATAGTGAAGCATATATATTATTGTTTAATTTCAAAATGAATCAAAGTAAAAAGAGGGACACAACTAGTAAGCAACCAGAAATATCTTCTATGAGACATGGATAAGAGGAAGAAATGCAACATGATATATCAAAATTGTGAGATCAAGTGCAACAAATTTCACACTCGCAAAGAGTAACCAAAATTGAAATGGAAGCTAAAATTGATGGTATGAAGAATAGTTTAAAATCAGGCATGGAAGTTTTGAAGGAGGGCATGAAACCTTATATGGATGGTATAGAAACAAAAGTTAAAGGCAATATGGAAGATTTGAAGTATGGTTTAAAAGAAGACATGGAATGTTTGAAGGAAGTTTTGAAAAAGTTTCTACAAGAAATTCTTCCTAATGGAGAAAAGGTATTATATGAAACTCAAGATAAGAAAAAAATAAGTGTTAATGGTAATTTCATAGACTCTAATGTTGGAATGAAGACCTGCCATATTCCAAAGATTGATATGTGGAAGTTTGATGGCAAGGATCCAATAACATGGATACTACAGATGGAGAATATTTTGATCTCCATAATTTGAAACACACACAAAAGGTACGCATTGCAACTTTATATTTAGAACCCAATCAATTTTTATGGTATCAATGGATTTTTTCCCGTAAACCACTTGTCACTTGATAAATTTGTATGGAGGAAATTATAGCACATTATGATCATACAAAGAGAAACACCTTCTTTAGCCAATTGATAAATCCAAAACAAAATGGTTCAATGGAAGAGCACATTGAGGACTTCCCAAAAATTGAATATAAGGGTAAATGATATTGTAGAGGAGCATAGGATTGATGTCTTCATAGGGAATTTAAAGGATAACATCCAAAATGAGGTTCTCCTTTGGGAACCTAATTGATTGGAGACGACATTTAGGTTGGAATGAAAAATTGAAAGAAAAATTATGGCAACAAGGAAGCCTACCACTCACAACTATAAATATGGAAGTGTTGTTGATCCTAGCCTTCCATAATCTACAATGTTGACATCACAACAATTGGAAGAAAAAAGAGCAAAAGGACTTTGTTATAGTTGTGATAGCAAATACACTAAAGGTCATAAGTGTGCTAAAAAGAAATTATATTACATAGATTGTGAAGAGGAGGAAGAAAAGGAACAATAAACTTCAAAAGAAGAGGATATACACCAAGAAAAAACCCTAGAGAAAGAAGAAATGACTCCAACCATATCTTGTAATGCATTGGCAGGAATTAACTTTCCACAAACTCTCAAGATATAAGGACATATCAAGAAGAAAAAGGTAACAATGATGATTGATTTGGGTAGTACTCATAATTTTATTCATTGTAAGATAGCCAAGGAATTGAATTGTTTCCTATACCTAGTACCAGATTGTCAAGTGATGGTGCAAATGGAGGTACTATAAATATCTTTGGAAAGTTACATAATATCAAGATAACAATGGGGGAATATGTATTTAATAGTCCAATGGGTGGTGTTAATGTTGTACTAGGAGTCCAATGGTTACAATCTTTGGGTACGATAACTTTTAATTTTCATGAACTTTACTGAAAACGTTTTTGGGAAGGAAAGGAATTTGAATTAAGGGGTATCAAATGGAAACTAGGAAAGATAATTAGCTCTAATTACATGAGAAATATTCTAAATAAATAATAAAGGGGTTTAATTGAACAATTATTCTCACTAGATGTTCACACATAGAAATCATTTATTTCTTCATATCTCCAAAAAGTCTTCGACAATCATTCCAAGGTATTTGATACTTTGAAACGCCTCCCATCTATTCTTGATCATGACCATGCTATTCATTTGATTCCAGGAAGTGTTACTCCAAACGGCAGGCCTTAAAGATATCCATATGCCCAAAAGAGTGAAATTGAGTGTATGGTTGCAAAATATATAGAGGTCGGTATAATTCAACCTAGTCAAATATCTTTTTCATCTCTAGTAGTATTGGTTCGCAAGAAGGATGGGTCATGGTGCATGTGTCTATATTATAGAGAGCTCAAAAAGCTCATTATTAAAGATAAATTTTACATTCCTTTCATTAATGAATTACTGGGTGAATTACATGGAGAAATTTACTTCACCACGTTATATCTCCATTCCAGATATCATAAAATTAGAATGAACACTGAAGACATTCTGAAAACAACATTTAGAACTCATGAGGGTCATTATGAATTTTTGGTCATGACTTTTGGCCTTAGCAATGAGCCCTCTACATTTCAAGGTTGGATGAATTCCACTTTCAAACCCACCCTTAGAAAGTTTATGTTAGTATTTTTTGATGATATACTAATCTATAGAAAGTCTTGCAAGGATCATGTTAAACATGTTGATAGGGTGTTCAAACTATTGGAGGAGAAACAATTATATGCAAAAACCTCCAAATGTTCCTTTGGAGTACAGGAGGTTGGATATCTAGGTTATATTATATCTCATGAGGGTGTTAAGGTAGGCCCTAACAAAATTAAATCCATTAAGGAATGGAAAATCCCCACAACCATAAAGCATATACGAGGATTTCTTGGGTTGACAGGGTATTATCGGAAGTTTGTTAAGAATTATGGGAGAATATTTGCACCTCTAACAACATTAGTGGAGAAATATGAATTTTCTTAGACTCCAAAAAAAACTAAGGGCTTTGAACATGTTAAATAGGCAACGTGCCAAACAACGGTTTTAGCTACACAAGACTTCACAAAAAAAAAAATTGTGGAATATGATGCCTCAGTAAATGGAATTGGTGTTGTTTTAATGCAAGAAGAAAGACCCATTGCTTTTGGAATTCATCCAATCAAAGGAAAGTATTTACACAAACATATTCATTAGAAGGAAATGTTGGAAATACTACATGCACTAAAGAAATGGAGAACTTACCTAATGGGAAGAAACTTGAAGGTAAAAACGAACCATGATAGTCTTAAATATTTTTTGGAGCAAAGATTATCTTCAGAAGAACAACAAAAATGGGTCACAAAAATGTTGGGTTATGACTTTGAAATCATCTACAAAAAAGGGAAGAAAAATGTTGTTGGAGATGTACTCTCAATAAAGGATGAGGATGTAGAAGCATTGCTTTGTGCCATTTCTATTATCCAACCAGAATGGATAACTAAAGCAAGGGATGAATGGAAGAATGATGAAGAAGTGTGGAAACTCATTCAAAAGTTGCAGCAAGATGCTAGTATATATGATACATTCAAATGGAAAAATGATTCATTATGGTACAAATATCACTTATACCTTTGTAAGAATTCACAACTCAAACAAAACATTCTTTTGGAATTGCATACCTCTCCCTTAGGAGGGCACTCAGGATCTTTAAAAACTTACTAGAGGGTCAAGAATGGGTTTTTTTGGGATGGGCTTAAATTTAATATTCAAAAGTTTGTAGTGGAATGTTTGGTTTACCAACTAAATAAAGTTGAGATAATCAAGACCCCATGTTTGTTACAACCTTTATCCATTTCAAGTCAATGTTTGGAGGAGGTCTCAATGGAATTGATCACAAGTTTACCCAAGTCTAAAGAAAAGAGTGGCATCATGGTGGTAGTTGATATAATTACCAAGTATGCACACTTTTCTGCATTATCTCATCCATTTAAAGCTAGTACATTTTCTATTGCATTTATTGAGACAACTCAAAAGCTACATGGAAACACAAAGATTATTGCAAGCGAGAGAGATCCCATTTTCACTAGAAATTTTTGGACATAATTTTTTTCTTTCCCGAGTACACAATTAGCTCATAACTCATCATATCGTCCTCAATCTAATGGGTAAAATGAGATAATGAACAAATGTTTGGAAGATATTTTCGTTGCTCTATATCTAATAAGAAAACACAATGGGTCAAGTGGTTACCTCTGGTTGAATGGTAGTATAACACGTCCTTCCATAGTGCAACAAAAATGACCCCATTTATGGCACTTTATTGATATCATCCACCACCCATCACATCAACTTCAATAGAAAATTCTAAGGTTCAAGCAGTACAAGATCACATCAAGCATCAACAACAAGTTCTCCAACTCTTAAAGGATAACCTCACTTTGGTACAAAATCGAATGAAACAACAGGGAAATCAACATCACAGTGAAATAAGTTTTGATGTAGGTGACTAGGTATTTTTACAACTACAACCATACAAAAAAATGTCCCTCAAACAATATAAGAAGGATAATAAACTATCACCAAAGTACTATAGTCCTTACAAGGTGTTGCAAAAGATTGGTACTATGGAATACAAATTGGAGCTTCCTATATCTTCCTGAGTGTACCTAATTTTTCATGTTTCATGCTTAAATAAGGTTATAGGTGACAAGCTCCTAGTTCAAACAATATTTCCAAAACTTGACGAGGAAGGAAAAATAATATTAGACCCTGAACCAGTCATGGAAACAAGAACTCAACAACTACGAAATCGATCAATTTCTGAGTATCTCATCCTGTAAGAACTTACCTGCTAAAGATTCCACATGAGAGGATGAGAATTTTATACAGAAGGATCCAAAACTAATCAAGCATTGAGGAAAACACTTTTTTGAAGGAGAGGGGCATGTTAGGTCCCTATAATACTAGTGTATCCCCTTATTGCTATTGTTAGTGTAGCCCCCTTATTGTTATTGTTGTGCCCGTGTACTCCCCATATTTTTATTATTGTGCCCCATAGAAGCCCACTAATGTTATTATTGTGCCCTTACATTATTATTGTGATGTAAGCTCTGATTGTATTGTTATCCCTTAGACTCCTATATATAGAAAGGAGGTTTTTTTCATTTGAATCATCCAATAATTTTTCATTTATGTAATGTAAAGGAGGTTCCCCCCCCCCCTAGAAGAGGAAATTTTTTAAGTTTTCGATCTCTTTATTTGTGAGATGGTTGAATAACAAGATGTGCTTAGTTTATTTATCTCATAGTTTGAATGGTCGAGTTTGTAGGTCTTTTAAATAAGTCTTATGTGGTTCTAAGCATATGGTTGTGTGTAATTCTCTATGTACAAGGCTTAGTTATTACCTTTTATTTAAAGGACAACAAAGCCCCTGAAGATGTTTTGGAAGGAGGTCTTGTGACCTATTTAAGAATTATGATCAAGGTTCCAAGTTCCTTTTGGACTAGCACAGGAGAAAACGGTCTTTTGGAGAGGATTCTCACTAGTTTTAAGAGGTTTTCTAGGGCCAAGATTAGGGTAGGTTTATTGGTACTACAAGAACCCTAAAAATAAGGTTTCAACCTTAGGATAAATGCACAGAACCAAGCCTTTAGGACTTATAGTGTAATCATCTTGAAGAGGTATGTTGACTTGCCTTTTGAAGTGATGAATATTAGATGCTGGAGAGTTATTCCAAGGATTTTGTATATTTTTTTGATTTCCTAGTTTGTGGTTAGTTCAATGTATGATTGGTCCACCAAGTCTACCCTAAATTTTGTTGAAGTTTTCTAAAAATATGTCCACACAAAAGAAGGTTAAGACCCTATATTGGTTGGAAAAAATATTGGATTTAACTTATGATTAGGAACACATAATTATAGTGCTTCTGTGTAGGACTTATGTGGATGGTCTAAACCTAAAAGGCGGGGAATGTTGGAGTGGTGTGAGTAGAGGAGTGTGAATTAGTAGGAAGAGTGTAGGATGGTATGCAAAGAAATAACAATTTTCATTAAGTGAAGCAGAATACTAGTAGTATAAGGCTTGTTCAAAGGTGTGAACAACATTCATACTAGCCTAATAACAATATTTTTATGGACTATTAGTGGTTTTGCAAGTGAGTCTTAAGTTTTGTCATGTTTGACTTATCAAAGTGATGAATAGAAGGAAAATTAGTTGATATGTTTTTGTATGATTTTTTTTTTTGCACTAATAACAATTACAGATTTATAAATATGTGCATTCTTATTGCTTCTTGTGTTGAGGTTTCATTAGTTGTTTGTGCATACAATTTGGTAAATTTCCTTAAGTTTTAAAATACATTCATGAGAAAATAGCTTCTGAAATTAATATTGAACAACAAACATGTACAGTGAAATAGACAATCAAAGAGACACATTAACACAGTGTTTTGATGAAGGAGTTCACCCCTCCAGGGCTACATCTCCATAGTCCAGCTACCATGGCTTGGGCCTCTGTATTAGCTCAATGTGGAAAAAATGTTATTTACAAAGCTCTATGGCTCCTGATACCTACACTAGTGTGATAAAAATGTCCAAATTAGCCAATAACACCTCTTTTTGATCACAACTTGGTCGAAAATTGCTAAAGATATGCTTCATTCAATGTTTCCCTAGGAACCCCTGCTATAACCAGAGAATACTCCAGTTAGCACTGCCAAAAAATTGGCGCGCCTCCAAAACTGCTGCCAACATAAAATCATATTAATTAATTTAAAACCTGGATCAGTGGCACCTTAAGCATTGGCCCATGGTCAAAGTGGATGGTCATATGGTGACAGAGCTTGCTTGTGGGGTTGGCTCCCTCTGCTCTACCGTCGGCATCACTGTATGCTTTAAATAATGTATCATGGGCCACCATTTACAAAATCATCGTTGGCTCAACAATATGTAACTGAGTTTGGGAGGGGGAGGTCATGAGTTCGACCCTCTCGCTGCCCATCCCTTAATACATTTTTATGCCCATTAAAACATTACCATGCAAATATATATGCGGATTTGGTAGAATTTCCACATAATATTCACCATGAACTCATAATTCCACCTTGGAGGACATTGGGAAATTTCACCTTCACACAACCAAACTGGAGAATCCTGAAGTGACACTTGTCACAACCTCATTGAGAAAAAACTAAATAATATTCCCATCATGTTGACTATACTACCATGTCATCATTCTGTCCTATTCTACAATTTTTTTAGCTATTTAGGAAAATGAACAGTAGGCCTTTTCTCCTTTATTCGGACTTGGTTTTCAGTGAAACAAATTGCGTTGCGATTGTCTTGATGAGACAGACACATTCATTTAGGTTTCGAGCCAATATGAGAAATTTTATTTTTGAGCTAAATATTGAGCACATGATCATTAGTGAAGTCCATCAAATGTAAAAACACATGACATTGATGTGTGGGCTAATTTGCAAACTCTAAGAAATAGCCTTTCATAGAAGTTGAGAGGTTTTTTGGAGGGTTGACTATGCAAACTCTCGATCTATCATCCTTAGAGTATCTAAGAAAATGTATGAGGGCATATTGAAGAACTAGTATACAATAATCTTTAAATCATCAAATTGATAGTGAGAAGACAACAGAAGAAGACCCTAAGAAAAAAGGAAACTTTATCTATGCTAGTGGCATTTTTGGTGTAGTCCCTAAGAGTTGGATATATTGGAGGAATAGGATAAGTAGTTAGAGGATAAAATTATTTGAGTCTTCAGAGCTATGTTGAAGGTTGATTAACAAACTACATTTTGGAAATGTTGACTGACTTGTTTATGTTTGATTGGACACTAGATTATCTAACCTTTTACTTTGATAATCAGACAATTAAAGGAATTGTGTGATGGACTATCTTCAAGGCAGGCAGTAGTGCATGAAGTAGTGTTGGAAATAGTACTAGATGCAATAGGTGAGGATTTAAAGTAAAGGATCATAGATTGTTAGGAGGCATATTTGGAACCCTAGTTGCAGAAGTTGCAAGATTTGAAAACTCAGTGATAAGGTATTTGATTGGGAAAGCTACAACAATTGTAGGTAGCTAATTTAAGGGAAATATGAGTACTTCCAACACAAGCTGAGGCTTGTTGATGCACTCTCCATGTTTAAGAGGGAGTGAACATGGACTTCTCCTCTCAAGTTGAGAGGAAGTAATATTGGACATTATTTCTCCTTGTGTTAGGTACTATGACAGATTAGGACTGGTATCGTAAGTTAATTACATGGACATGGATAGGGAGAATGGTTGATTAGATGAGCATCTTGGACAGAAATTCTTGAGTCATGTATTGTGATGGATTAGGATTGAGATCCTAAGTCAATTACATGGACATGGATAGGGAGAATGGTTGATTAGATAAGCATCTTGGATAGACATTCTTGAGTCATGTATTGTGATGGATTAGGATTGAGACCCTAAGTCAAGTACATGGACTTGGATAAATGATCGTACGTTGGATAGACATTTCCTTGAGGGAAATGGTCTGATGGAGGACATACTCTGGGTATGCTAAGTGGAGTATGTACCTCAGTGAGATAGTGTGATCTTCCATGGAATGCCTCCCAACATTGTTCTATGATCTTGTGGAGAGATAGAGTGTACCTATCAAGGCCTTGGTAATGTGAAAAATTTGGTTATGAAGATACTATCCTCATTGATTCTTATCAATCTAGATCCCTTATTATGGGAATATTTAAACTTGAGATAGACTTGTTGATTCATTATGAATACCTCCCTAGTTAAGGGGGAGTGTTGGAAAAGTAACTAGGTTTGGTCTTCATATTTATCTTTGTACTTGTATTTGTAGTTAAGCATGGTTTTCATGCTCAAGTCTTGGTTAAACATGTTTTGCATGCTCCTAGAGAATAATGAGTCAAAAGATCCTTTGTCATATGTATAATACCAATTTGGGAAATTTGTAACAAGAAAGAAAAAATATTTTTTATTAGAAAGTCAATTTTCTCTCCTAGGACCATTGTTTTCCCTACTAGAAAAAGTTGGCTTAGGAGAGGCCTATTCGACCCCTTCAGAAGGGTATATACTAGAATAGACCTTGACCCATTCTGGCATTCACTCAAGCATTCGATCTCTGCACCAAGAAAGGAAGGCAAAAGAGCGAAGGGCAAGGAAGGAGGATCAAGTCAAAGAGAAGAAGGAAAATCTAACTTTTTAATCATTTTCTCTCACACATGCAAAGATCCTAGGGTTTTTACAGTTGTTAAAGGGACAAAGATTACAAGATGAATTTCAAACCTCAGGAAGAGGGATGATATTATGACTTGGAACTGAATTTGTAGAGGTTCACCATATTTAAATTGGAGAAATTTAATTTGATTGAGAAATAATTTTGGAGGGCTGAATTGGTGCTTGGAGAAGGTATTTGTCTTTGGGTCTTGGATGTATCGTTTATATATGATTCTATAAGAAAAGGATTGATCAGGTTTTACCCAATTGTGGGGTTTTTCCCGAGCTTGGAGTTTATATTTTTTGTTCTTTGTGTCTTTGTGATCTTGATTTTTTGGTAATTGCTTGATGAAGAAATACAAATAAATAATAAAAAGTCAAAAAATATCACAAGTAATTATCAAGTAAGGAGAATGAACATTAATCTACAAATACCTTTATTTTCTAATAGTTGGAAAAGGGTATAGTAATTAATTATGGTGGTTTTCTAGTTAAGCACATGGGAATTGGAAGAGGGAATTTGTAGGTGTCATGTAGTGATTTCTGAATGGAACATCATTCCATTCTAAGACTATGTCAAACCAATAATATTCATGGAGTTGTCAGAAGAGATGAAAGTCTCATTGGAGAGAGTATGAATTTGGTTTTATATTTGCATGATAGGATGCAATCTCATGAAGAAAACAGAGATAATGAATATGCATTCATTGTGAGAAAATATGCATGTTTGGAAGAGGAAAATAGAATATCTTTAATCTAGGTGCATTGCTATTTATTAAATGGTTGTAAATCTAGTAAAAAGTCTTAATTTTCTATCTCAAATGTGAGATTATTTATTAAATTAGTTGTTGAGAAAATTAAAAAATAAGAAATTTCCCAACAACAAAATGACAATATGTAAATGTTGTTTAGGGACTATGACTTCTAAGTCATATAAAAGTTAAGAAGAAGTCAACAACTAACATGTCTTTATCTAATATTAGTGTTTAAGGGTTCTCCATATTTTGTTTAAATTTGAGCATCTTTTATGTCTTGTGCCAAAGATTACCATATTTCTTTAGTTAATAAGTTTTAGGTGATTTGGAAAATTTGTAGCCTTTATTTGTTGAAGTAAAACTCTATTTTTTATATTATTTATTGATTAAAAATCTACTTAACATCTTACATTATAATATAAAATTTTCAATTAATTTATTAATTAATTAATTAAATTTTCAATTATAATCTATAAAATATAAATTCCAAATTATTTATTTTAGAATATAAATAATTAAGATATAATTTCAAATATTAACTTTCAAGTGATTTTAAGACTATCCTAATTAGAAATTTCTAATGCATAATATTTTCAAATACTTTAATATTTTTTAATCTTCACTTTTGCAATAAGAAATTTCAATTGATTTACAATTAAATTAAATTATAATATAACACTTAATGGATTTTATTTATCTTTTTGTATGTAACTTTTTTATTGATTATAAGTTTTTCCTTTCACAAATATGGAGAAAATTAGAAGAACAAGGGAGATAGTGGCAAAGCAACTAGAAATAATTAGTTGATGTGGAAATATCTTATTTTGTTTATGCCAAGATGGAGATGCTTTGCTTTGACATTGTTAACTGTGTGTCTCAAAAATGTATGCAGTGGTTCCAACAGTGAATAACTACCTTTGGCCAATCACATCAAAGCCAACTTATTGCTTTTAGCATGTAAGTTGACCAGAAATGGTTTTGTTCGATAAGTGATTAATGTGTTATTTTTCATCTACATAATAGTTTGACAATTAACCAACCATTTATCACCTTATATGTTTGAGATGATTTTCTTTGGTGTCGTTAAGAATCTATCTCAAATATGTATGCAATGGTTCTAATTTTGATAATGCTTACCTTTGGTTAATCACATCCAAGACACCCTTATTACCTATGGCATGAAATTCTACTAAAAATGGTTTTGGGTCCTAAGCGATTAATGTGTGATTTTTCATGTGGATAACAATTTGATAATTAATCTGCCATTTTCCATCTTATATGTCCTTTGTGGAATTAAATTATTCAAGTTCTACTAAAATCACTTACAAATTCATTTGTCAGATTTCAACTTTAATAAAAATACAAAACCAAAAAGTAGTCAAAATTACCTGGCTAGAAGCCCTATTTTATCATTTCTAAATAATTGATCTCAATATTTTTTTCACATGAGTTTCTAAAGTTATATGGCTCCATTTTGTTTACATGTTATGGCAATGCTAACATGGCTTCATTTTTTTTTATAACGTACGCCAATGCCACATAGAATTATGAGATTTGTAACTTACGACAAGTAGCCACACAATGTTATTTGTGTGATAAACTTGGACACATCAAAGGTGGCAAAAGAACCAAAAGTGTGAATGGTGGTAGAAGCACTAAACAATTCACATAGTGGGATTCTTCGATACTATTTTGATTGTGAGGTAGAGGACACTATTTTCATGATCACCAAAGAGATTTAGAATTATTAATATCAAAACTATATTCATTATAAGTAGCCTGAGACTTATATCAACCCAGAAAGTTGTTGTTGAGACTTAAGGTTTCATTCACAGGGTCAGTCATTCTTCTAACAAGATTGAAAAATATTCCTTCTAATGTCAAAAATGGTGAGTCTGTGGAGTTTGTATTTCAATTATCACTCGACTTGTATGTGAAATATATATTCTAAGCAAAATTCAATTGGTAGTTACAAATAGCTATGAATCTACTAAGGTGTACATGTTTCGAAAATGTAATTTTTAAAGTGAATCCCCCAATGTACTATGGGATTTAGTGATGGACCATACAATGCACACTAACATGGATGATAAAGTGCATTCTAATGTTAAGCTTAATGATCTTAGGGATGAAATCAAGTCATCTAAAGTGAACTTGCTAAGGAAAAGAAATTGAGAGATCAATTCGATTATGTTTTTTGATAACATTGAACTAGCTTAAGTTTGATTTTTGATACATTATTATATGTGAACATATCTATAAAGTTTTCATTTCACTTTTCTTGAACAAATATAAGAAATGAATTTTTTTATTTTATTTGTATTAAGATTTATTATAGATATTTTTTATAATTTTATTCACACACTACGATATAATATATTTGACATACATAAAATATTCAGTATTTTAAGATGAATGATTCCATCGATTAAGAAAGCTCATGGAATTATTTCAGTGAGATTTAATGAAGTGCCTATGGGAAAATGAGAGAGGGAGGTAAAGATGGAGAGGGAAGAAGCCAGTGGGAGAAAGAACCAAATATGTAAATATAAATATATAGATAGAGAGCCTTGGGTATAAATTACTCACAATGGTATAAACATAAGTTTCATCCATACCACCCATAAAGCATAGAGCATATAGTGACAAGTATTTTGTTAAGTCACTGGTGTAAAGGTCACGAGTTATAAACATTAAACCTTGGTAGGTTCATGATCATTAATGTAATGCAAGGAAACTTTTAGGGGCTAATATTCATAGATGGGCTACTTTTCCATGTTTTTTCCACAAAAAAGATTCGCCAATTTCTTTTTTTCTAAAATGATTTGCCCAAATTTTATAGTAGACCATTATTTTACCTTAAAAATCACCAAAATATTGTATCGGCTAATATAAAATCATTGAAATTTTAATATTTCTACAAAAATATCACCAAAATTTTTACAATTTGCATATTGGGCACTAGTAAGATTTTCCAGAGTTTCTAATCTTTAAGATAGACTTCCATTCTTAATATTTTCCTTGATGTAATGACTTCAAATCTACAAAAAAAAAAAAAAAAACAAACAAAACAAAAATACAAACAAAAACAAAAAAACAACAATGAGTATAAGCAACCTCAATCATGTGTTGACCCTGAGTGACAAATTGATTTCTCTCACACACAATTTACTTGTTATCATCAGTATTTCATTTATTAATTAAAAA
>APFE031263806.1:3232-35183 GCA_000404065.3 Pinus taeda | reverse complement strand
CTTATTTCTACTGATCCAATAGATCATCAATGCGAGGAAGGGGATAATGATTCTTGATCATTCTTTTATTCAGTGCTCTGTAATCAATTCACATGATCCACGAGCCATCTTTCTTTCTCACCAAGACAATGGGAGATTTTCATGGCGATGTGCTTGGCCTTATGAACCCTTTGTCGAGCAGCTCCTGTACCTGCTTCTTGATATTTGCATTCTCTAAAGCGGATAACCTGTGCATTCCGATGTTAGGAAATGGAGAATCTTGCTGCAAATTAATATCATGTACAATTTCCCTTTTGGGTGGCAGACCTTTAGGTTCTTGAAATAGGATATCATATTTTGAAACAACTTTTTATAAATCAGCTTTCTGTTTAGCATCATAGCCTTAAAATACATAGGTTTTATCAGGGGCATTTTCCTTTAAAACCATTAGTAAAAATTGCTTGCATGAATTTACAATTCTTTTCATCTGCCTTGAGTTAGTGAGAGTGTAGTTATTTTTGAGCTAATCTGCTCTTACAATATATTCTATTCCATCTTTTTTGAGATGATACTTATTTTTAGTTCTATAGAAAATGGCTTTCCTAGCATACAAGTAAGGACTTCCTAAAAAAATACCACATATATCCAAAGGAACTATATCTAACTCAACCTCATCTACAAAAGTTGACCCAAAAGCAAATCTAAGTTTACACTGTCTAGTCACTTGTATCTTTGCTTTATCACATACACAACCTAGTGGATATGGCTTCTTGTGAGGTGTGGTTAGTAGTCCCAACTTCCTTACAATTTCTTCAGAAATCAATTTTACTTGTGAACCAATATCAAATAAAGTATCAACCTTTTGATGCTTGGAAATAACTATAATATGAAAAACCTCATGTCTTTTCCTCTCATTTTCTTCATTATCAATAGATTGTGCAGAATTACTAGTAGATGCTTCAGAATTTTTACCTTTTATACCTGTAGTTGTGATTGTTATTTCATCACCTGATTCTGACCCCAAATCTTTCTAAATAGCAGCAACAATCTTCTTCTTCTTGCCATCGAACTTCTTGGGTCTCAACTCCAGATGTAAAGGCTAGCAATGTTCATCATCATGTCCATCCTTCTTGCAGTGAGTGCAGGAAGGTTTGTCTTTATGTACAGCGTTTGACTTCCTCTCCTTCCATTTCTTCTTCCTCTTTTCCTTGTTCTTGTTTGCATTGGGTTTTGATGATCCCCCAATCTTTGGGTTCACATTCTTGCCTCTAGCCTTTAGATGTGTAGCCTGAACGGATACCTCATCTATGTTAGTGGGGTTAAACATGAGAATGGTGTGCCTCAAATAGCTGTGTAGACCACCTATATACTTCAACAAAGTTTCAGGTAAGTCTAGAGAAATGCCTAGAATTAAAGTTCTTTTTCCATATTCTTGGGGGTATCATTGTACACTTTGCCCCTTTAATTAGTGAAACGTTTTCCAACTCATCATCTCTTGCTGCATATAAGCTAGTGGATAGAATTGTTTTTTAATGGAAAAAACAAATTTATTCCAGGTAGAAAGAATTTTACCATGCTTTTTCAAATCATCTTGTGTCCTGCCTTCCCACCACACTAGGGTAGTTCCTCCAAGGCGAAGGCTGGCCAGCTGAATCTTTCTCCTTTCTGAATTGATGTTCTGCACCCTGCAATATAAATCAATCTATATAATCCAATTATCTATCTTTTCTACATTTAATTATCCATCATATATTGGCAAATCAAACTTTACATCTAATTTAATCAAAGGACTAGAAGGAGGTGTTGATAGAGGAGGCTCTTTCCCTTTCCCTTTGCCTTCTGAATGGCCATCTAGAAGAGGTTCCTCTCCTCCTTTGTCTTGTTTGGAGGTTGAAGTATCTTCAACTCGACCTTTCTTAAATTCTCTATACATCTCTTCTACCATGGCTCTCATGGTCATGAAACTATCCATGAACTGAGAGTCTGATTCCAAGGGAATTTCTTCTGCCATTTTCCTCCTAGGATGGACTCTTCCAATTTCTGGATTAGTCTCAACCAGTTCTCCTTCTCCTAATTTGAGCTTTCACCTAGTTAGCATTCAACAGTCCAGCACAAGCTTGTCTAACCTTAGCAACCGAAATCTCTGATACCACTTGATCTCATAATGAGATCTTAGACAGTTATTAAGGTATTATAGACTCAAGTGCATGGATATGCCTATGTTACTTTATGCAATGGATCGATAAGATTGTGAAATACATAGACAATGGAGTAGTAAAAGAACATAATAGATAAACACATATAAACACAACAAGTTTAATAAGGAGTTCACCCAACATTATTGGGCTACATCTCCTAGTCGAGCCTTCAGTGGGGCCTCTCTATTATGTCTTCAAAACAGAATTTTACAAAGGTATGAGATCAATTTGAGTCTCAACACACAATAGATACAACAGCAAGAGTTTTGCTTGAACCTCTCAACCCTCTATGAGTACACAGACTCTTTCTATCACTCTCTATCTTTGCCTTTGCTGTGTCTCAGCACTGTCTGCCTCTGTCTTCTATTTTCTATGGCTTTAAAGCCAATTTGTGCTTCCTGTTCATTTCCTCTTTTCGGCTTTCTGTCTCACAGCCTTTGTTTTCTTGAATCCCCCTTCTGAGCAATAATAATCACTGCATAACGTCTTCAGGGGAGGTGTCCACCTGTTCCACAATAGATGAGTGCATCGGGCCTTTGAAATCTTTGAAACAGTCATTCTTTGTTTACACAGAGAAATGCATTCAAACACAGGCAAAACCACCAAAACATTGTTCATTCGGACTTCAAATATTCATAAATGCGCCCTATTCTCCTATCGGGCCCACCTATCAATCAATATCGCATGTCGCAATGCCCCTCTCCGTGGCTTCACTTTGTATTTTGAAAATACATAAAAACATTAAAAATCCCGCAAAAATGGCTTTGGGCAGATTTGAAATATTATTCATTTTCATTCCCAGACCCCTTCGGGTCTGGGTTTCATCACATCGACGTTTCCCTTCGCATTTTGTTTAATAAACGAAACATGCGAAAATACATTAAAAATGATAATTGACAAATCTCAAATCTTATGAATAGTGTTTATATTTCCATCAGTTCCAGATAATGGCATTGCATATATATCTATCTATATATATGTGTGTGTGTGTGTGTGTGTGTGTGTGTGTGTGTGTGTGTGTGCATATAGCCCCGCTCCATTGTGTTTGTCGATTGCGATATCGCGATGCGATTGTTCACAATCACATATCTCGATAACCCTGGGCCATTTGCTGAGCACTCTATTCGTATTTGCTTACTGTGATTCTGTGATGCAACGTGGGCCATCGATTTGCACGCTTGATCGACGGTCCTCGTTGACTCCGCCGATCGCCATTGCAAGTTTTATGTGGTGTGCTCTGATTTCCTCCGCCTGTCACCGCCGATTTGCGATTTTCCAATCGGATCTAGACCATTGATTAGCCAGACCCGATGACTCCTATGCATTCACTGTTCAAGCCGTTGATATCTCTGTTTTCACTGTTTTCTTATGTTTTTTTCCTCCTAATAGTTTTTTCTGATGTTTCTAAGGGCTCTTCCCATGCGATTGCAGTGATCTTTTGAATGATTTTTGAAGACTTATAGAGTTCTTGGATCCATTTCAGATCAAGGAGTTGGCATGAAACATTGCTGACACAACATCCCATGCATCGATATTCTCTTAGAAATCAGGAGTACAATGGATGATATAAGTCATAACACATGTAATACAATAAAAAATAGATGACTAGAGTATTATGGGTGATATAATCTATAACACACGCAACATAATAATGTAAAGGATAGGGTTCTGGTTGTAAAACTCTTTCGATAATAAATGGTTTCAGTAATAAATGCCAATGTCTATCTAGGTAAATGGAGATGAATAAGTGGGCCTAAGTAGTGACATAAGTAGATTTGAAAATATGCAATTGAGATAAGGGTTGTCACTTACAACTAGCATCTAGGTTTTCAAGCATGTCTCCTTAGATTGGCCAACTCAAAAGCCTTAATAATTTAAATCTAGGGAATAATAGTATTTCCCCAAAGTTTCCTTCTGCACTAAGGATGGTTGAGAATCTTGAGATCTTGGAACTTCAATGGATCAACATAAGACACAATATACCTTCATTTCTATCGAATTTGAGCCACCTGAAATACTTGGACATGTATGCTAACCAATTATTCGACGTGGTTCCACCATTTCTAGCAAATTGTTCAATACTGAAATATGTGAGGCTAGACAAAAATATGTTGGCAGGAGAGGTACTGGTTGAAATAGGCCACTTAAAGCATTTGCATAACTTTTCAATCACAAAAAAAAACCTTACATGAGTGAAACCTTCTTTAACTTAACCTTATGCAAGTGCACCCTTGATTTGTAAATATATGTTAATTACTTATCTATAAAATAAGTCAAGCATAGGATAAAATAAGTCAAGTAAGGGTGGGCCAAGTGGTTAAGACGTGACATTAACCCTTTCTCTGCACAAGTTCCATTCTTCTAAATGACATGTTAATACTGTCGTGATGGGTCTAAAGGAATATGTAGCCCCAAAGAGTTACTCCATTCGTATATGAGACTACTTGATTCTCACTAATTATATATTCCTTGTATATTCATCTTGCAGAAAAATAAGATATACTCTTGGTGGTGTAGTGGTAGCCAGAAGGTTTGATCTTGTGCCTAGCCTAGACCACTCCAACAATTTACCGGTCCACCATGGTTAAAAATAAAATAAAAATATCTATAAATTAACCTTAAACCAAAAAACATAACATTTAATCGAATAAAACATATATAAAAATATTAACAACTTTCAAATGTTCTAATGAAAATATAAAACCCAACTTTTGAAAACATTGAAGATGAATTAATTCATTCTCATGGATGTCATAAAGGAAGACCAGCCACAACATTCAACACATTTAATGATTTGAATACTAATTTCTAATAAGGTGTATATACTCTACTTCTTTTGGATTTGAACCTATAACCTCTTACAAGAAAGCACATGTTCTTAACTATTAGACCCACTTAGTGAACGCCAATATCTATGCCCCTAATCAAATGAGAGATGTGAATTGTGCATGTGTATTTAAAGGAATGGATTAGATCCACTGTTGATATTGTATGAAGGGGAATAATGCAGGATGGAGAGTTTGTTGACTATGAGCCAGAGGACACTCAAGATAGGTTAATCTAGGCAACACCTCAGAATTGATATCAAAATTAGTTGGGGCCAATTATGTGGACATTGAGAGTGTTATGAAACCAGCTCACAAAAAGATAGAAAATAAATATCAACACTTTAGAAATAAGCCTCTTCGAGGGGGCAACCTCCTTTACATTTCAAAAATGAACAATTCTTGGATCATACAACTGACAAGACCTCCTTTCTATATATGGGACTCTAAGGGGTCATAATATAATCAAAGCCGACATAACAATAATAATGTAAGGGAAAAATAATAACAATAGTGGGTTTCTATGGGGCACAATAATAACAATATGGGGACTACATGGGCAGAAAAATATAATACGGGGTTGTACTAATAACAATAAGGGGTTACACTAGTAGTATAGGGACCTAACATCCCCCTCTCCTTCAGAAAGTGTTGTCCTCAATGCTTGAGTATTTCTTGATGCTTCTGTATAAAATTCGCATCCTTCTATGTGGAATATTCAGTGCATTAGTTCTTCCACTTGATGAGATACTCTAAAATTGATCGATTTTGTAGCAGTCAACTTCTCGGTTCTGTGAATGCTTCAGATTCCAATATGATTTTTCCTTCCTTATCAAGTTTTGGCAATATTGTTGGAACTGGTATCTTCGTCAACTTTTGAATGAGTTCCCACCCTACTTCGCCATTCTTCCATTCATCCCTTGCTTTGTTTATCAAATTTGGTTGGATAATCATACCAACCTCTACCATTTCTGCAACCATATGTTCAATTTCACTCCTTTGGGCATAAGGATATCTATAAGGCGTGATGTTTGGAGGAAAACGTCCTAGAATCAAATTAATAGCATGATCATGATCAAGAATATGTGGGAGACCTTTGGGAGTCTCAAATACCTTGGAATGATTGTCCAAGACTTTTTTGAGATCTAGAGAAATAAATGATTTCGATGTGGGAACCATTATCGAACATAGTTGTGCAATTACGTCTCATTGTTCTTTCTTTAGAAGCTTTGTCATTTCGTTAGAGCTGAGTATCTTTCCCGATTTCCCTGTGATACCCCTTAATTCAACTTCCTTTCCTTCCAAAGAAAATTTCATGAAAAGTTATTGAAAATTAAAAGCTGTTGTACCCAAGGATTGTAGCCATTGGACCCCTAGTACAACATCAGTACCACCCATTGGAATAGAAAGCATTGGGATATTCAATACATATTCTCCCATGGATAGCTTGATATTATGGCACTTTCCAGAGCAATTTATGGTTCCTCCACTTACAACAGTCACTTGACACTCTCATTCTAGATATACGAAGCAATTCAATTCCTTGGCTATCTTACAATGGATAAAATTATGGGTACTACCCAAATCAATCAACACTATTACCTTTTTCTTCTTGATATGTCCTTCTATATTTATAGTTTGAGGAGTGGTAATTCTGACCAATGCATTGCAAGATATGTTCAGTGATCCAGATTTAAATAGGAACGCAATAAAATACAGAGATAACCATATACACAAAGATGCAGCGGAAATAATGCTTCATTTCATTAATGGAAAATACCGAAATATGCTTACAACTAGAATTGGAAATAAAGCAGCTAGGGCGATGGTAGCTTATCTCTGAGAAGAGATGTGCGGCTACATGCCTCTGAACTGTTCTGAACTATGTTACAATGAGGCTCGAAGGCCTATTTATTGTTGAGAAACAATGAAAAACCCTTAACATTCCAAAACCTACCCCTAGGAGATGAAACGCCAAACTGTGGGCCCCGTTTGGGGGTAAGTTGGTACATCAACTTCCCGGGGTCGTAACTTTAGCATATGATCTCCGTTTGACGCGTACAATAGCTCATTAGAAATATCTATTCGAGCACTATCATTGTTGGAACGAGCAACATCGGTCCATACCATGGACCCATGTTGCCCCCGGATTCCCCAAAAAATGTCGTTTAGGGCCTCAAAACGGCTCCGGAAGTTCAGGACCCGAAAAACTGCTAAAAATAGTAAGTTGTGCTACAATTAAGGAAACTGAAAATGCCGAGAGAAACAATGATGGGGTTCCAGATGGACTTTGCAGGTGGCCACCAATATCCACCTGGATCATTCCTCCCCCCTTAGGAAGCAATGGTCCCCATTGCGTTGAGTTCCTCCATCTGCTGAACTTGTTCTGCACTGTCTGATGTGTCCAGTAATGGTGGGAAGCATGGTCGATGACGGTCCACATTGAACACTTGGTGCAGGTGAAGGAATGGAGGAATGCTGTGCTCCAAAGCATTGTTCCCCACAAGCTTGGTATTGCTGTAAGGACCATGTTGGAGTGGTCTGAGCTTCTGATGGGTTCTGGTAAGGCGTTCTTTCTGTCGATGCAACCAGACTTTGTTGCCCACCTGAAGCTTGTGTGGTACCCCTATGGGTGAGGAGAAGTTGTTCCTGTGTTCTGTCATGACCGTATCCCTTTGCTGCTGCTGCTGTGTGGAGGAACCCTTTGCGGTGGTCATGGATGTAGCAACGATCTTCCCCTTACTTTGGGAGTGAACCATACAGATGAATTTCCTGGTCTATGATATGAGCTTGCTGCCTTTCTTAGCAGTGATCAAAGAGGTGGCAGTAGGTGGGGCTATCTCTGGTATCCTGTATAATGACAGCACGAGGCCATGACTCATACACAGCATGTCGCCTCCACAAGTATGGTTGGCCTAATAATACATCACATACATCCAGAGGTGTAACATCACACCATACCTCATCTGTGAATGGTTTGATGCTGTAGGGAAGGCGACACTGCTGGCGAACTTTGAGATCTCGTCCTTCATGAAGCCACCCGATACTGTATGGCTGCGGGTGTGGTGTAATCGGTAGGCCCAACCGCTTCACGACCTCTGCTGAAATCAGGTTCTTTTGGCTGCCACTGTCGACAATGAATTGTAGTGGCGAACCCTTCACCCACATCTGTGAGTGTAAAAGACGTTCCCCCTCCTCTGTCTTTTCGGGCTCATTCTTCTGGATTTTGGCAGTGGCAACAGTGGCGCTGGGATCCGCATCATTGATCTGCTTCCCTTTGCCATTCCCCTTGTCGGGTTTTGGCTCAGGGTCGGAACGTGTATCTGATTCGGAAGCCTTCAACTCAACCACCAATGACTGCTTGGTCCGACACTCACTTATGTTATGAGTGGGACTCTTGTGGAACTCACACCACTTTCCTGTGTCCTTCTTCAGCTTCGTGGTGTTTTTTTTTCTTGCGGCTTTGAAGGGTTGTCTTGGGTCACTCTGCCTTGGCTCTGTCCTTTGGGCTTCGGATTTGTAGATCCAAATTCTCGCTTCTTTTGTTTGAACTTCTGCTCGATTTTGACAGCATATCGGCATGCTGTGCCGAGTGAAAAGATGTCCAAGAACTCCATCTCTTCCTGGATGTATCTGTGCAGGCAACCGCAGTATTTGAGTACCAGATGCAGCTCAGAATCGTTGATACCCAACTGTGTGCGAAGGGTGTGAAAAATGTTTGTGAACTCAAGCACATCTTTGTCCCGTCCCTGCCGCAATGTGGTCCATTTGATGTATTTGTCCTCATAGTTTTTGACAGGGTAGTACTGCTCCTTGATGGCCTCCCAGAATGAATCCCAGGTGGGTGCAGCTGAAAATAGTGAGTCGGTACTTTCATCCTTCTGCTCGCAGTAGGCTTCCCACCAGTCCTTGATGTGGGGGGCTGCTTTGAGAAGAGCAAAAACAATCTTTTCCCGACTTGAAAATTCATGAACAGAAAAATAACCCTCTAGCAGATTTAACCACTTATCAACAACAT
Source organism: Pinus taeda (assembly GCA_000404065.3). Lineage (NCBI taxonomy): Eukaryota > Viridiplantae > Streptophyta > Pinopsida > Pinales > Pinaceae > Pinus > Pinus taeda. The sequence goes on along the minus strand of APFE031263806.1, from coordinate 26,163 downwards.
CTGCGTCTATCTGACCCTCGGATATGGGGATTTCAAAATTAACTTCTACCTTAAAGGGCGTGGCGTTTCCAGAGTAGCTGCTGGAAGCCGATGCGTCACCTCTAGTTAGCCACTGAAGGATCTGTGGAAAGCTATCCATCATCGCGTTCCTTTGCTGCTCGAGGGTTTCTTTGAGCAAGATTTTGATAGGATCTCCTGCCCCCTCGTCTTTCTTCTCATCCACCATGGGAGGCCATCGGGATTTGCGAGGCTGGTCTTGCAAAGGTTCGACCATTTGAAGCCCTAACTCTTTATATCCTGACCTCGTTGGGGACATGCAAAGAAAAAAAGAGAAAAAGCAGACCGCTCTAATACCACTGATCCGGATTTAAACAGGAATGCAATAAAATATAGAGATAACCATATGCACAAAGATGCAGCGGAAATAATGCTTCATTTCATTAATGGAAAATACCGAAATATGCTTACAACCAGAAATGGAAATAAAGTAGCTAGGGCGATGGTAGCTTATCTCTGAGAAGAGATGTGCGGCTACATGCCTCTGAACTGTTCCGAACTGTGTTACAATGAGGCTCGAAGGCCTATTTATTGTTGAGAAACAATGGAAAACCCTTCACGTTCCAAAACCTAACCCTAGAAGATGAAACGCCAAATTGTGGGCCCCGTTTTGGGTAAATTGGTCATCAATTTCTCGGGGTCGTAACTTTGGCATACGATCTCCGTTTGACGCGTACAATAGCTCATTAGAAAGATCTATTCGAGCACTATCATTGTTGGAACATGCAACATCGGTCCATTCCATGGACCCATGTTGCCTCCGGATTCCCCAAAAAACGTCGTTTAGGGCCTCAAAACGGCTCCGGAAGTTCAGGACCCGAAAAACTGCTAAAAGTAGTAAGTTGTGCTACAATTAAGGAAACTGAAAAACTGAAAGAGACAGTTGCGGGGGTCCAAATGGGATAGCTGGGTGGCCACCAACATCCACTTGGATCATTCAGATCCATTTCTTCTTTCTCTAGGGTTGGTTCCTGGTTAGTATCCTTTCTTTTGATGTTTCTTAATACTTTTCTTCTTGATATTTCACTGCTTGAACCTTCTTCTTCTTGATATGTCCTTCTATCTTGAGAGTATGAGGAGTGGTAATTCCTACCATTGGAATACAAGATATGGTCAGATTCATTTCTTCTTTCTTTGGGGTTGGTTCCTGGTGTATATCCTCTTCTTTTGATGTTTCTTGATGCTTTTATTCCTCCACTTCATAATCTATGTAAAATAATTTCTTCTTAACACACTTATGACCTTTAGTGCATTTGTTTTCACAATTGTAACAAAGCCCTTTTGCTCTTTTTTCTTCCAATTTTTGTGCTGTCAACCTTGTAAGTTGTGGAAGGCTAGAAGAAACAACACTTCCATCTTTATAGTTGTGAGTGGTAGACTTCCTTGTTTCCATAATTTTGCTTCCCACTTTTCTTGCCAACCTGAATGCCCTCTCCAATGGATTAGGTTCCCAAAGATGAACCTCATGCTGAATGTTATCCTTTAAATTCCCTATGGAGACATCAATCCTTTACTTCTCTAGAATATCATTTCCCATTATATTCAATTTTTGAAAGTCCTTAATGTGCTCTGCCATTGAACACTTTTGTTTGAGATTTATCAATTGGATAAAGAAGGTGTTTCTCTTTGTATCCTCATAATGTACTATCATTTCCTCTGTGAAAATTGACAACATAACAAGTGGTTTACGAGAACAAAGCCCTTTATACCATAAAAATTGATCTAGTTCTAAATAATTAGATGCAATGTGTACCTTTTGTAATAGTGGTACACCATGTAGATCAAAATATTTCTCCATCTATAGTATCCAATTTGCCAGATCCTTGCCATCAAACTTACTCATCTTGCTTTTTCTTGATTTTAGGAGCTCGACCTTGAAATGGATGTAACTTTGTAATTTCAGATCTTTATGTTTTGAACTTTCAGCCTGTAATATCCCTCTGAATCCTCTTTATAAATCCACAAGTCTGATCACAAGTGGATTCCTAAAGAAAGATTTACTCCCATTCTCCCACGATGACCTAATTATAGGCTAGTTTAGTAGAGTGAACTTGTAAGACGTGCCATGTGTCATTGTTTAAACCTTAGGTTATACAAATTATACCCAAACATAATAGAGTTTGTTCTCTTTCTACAACTTCTTACGAATTTTCAATTTGATGCTTAGAGAGAAAGTTGTGATGATTTTTCCAAGGTCACCTATTTGGGATGTAATTCGGGAGTCTGCACAAACCCTAACTTCATCAGATCATATGTCCAAAACTGTAGCGAGCCGAGATCTGAAATTTGGACCCAAGGTTCACCATGATTTTGTCTCAAATGGGTTTTGTTTTTCACTTCTGAAATGTCGTAGAAAAAAAGTTATAGTGAAACTTCCACGAGGGAATGTTTGGAGCAGCGAAACCCTAGAATCCAAAGCTCTAATACCAAATGTTATGAAACCAGCTCACAAAAAGATAGAAAAGAAATATCAATGCCTTAGAGATAAGCCTCTTAGAGGGGGAAACCTCCTTTACATTACACAAATGAACAATTCTTAGATGATACAAATGACAATACCTCCTTTCCATATATAGGAGTTTAAGGGGTCATAATGTAATCAAAGCCAACATAACAATAATAATGTAAGGGCACATCAATAACAATAGTGGGCTTCTATGGGGCATAATAATAACAATATGGGGACTATATGAGCAGAAAAATATAATAAGGGGGTTGCACTAATAACAATGAGGGGTTACACTAGTAGTATAGGGACCTAACAGAGGGTTATTTTTCAATTTCTAAAGCTTTACCTACAACTCTTTCTATGGTTGAGGCTCAAGTTCCCACTACAGGGTTAGCCACTGAAGTGTTCTATGTGGAAGATCCCAACCTAGGGTTTCTTCAAGCTTCAATTGCAGAAGATGGGGTTTGCGATCAAACCCCTTCAGGATTTTCATGGGGCCTCACCTCAACTCCCCATAGCGCTCTCTCAACATTTATGTAGGTTACTCTAGATTCTTCTCTGGCAAGTTAGGTTAAGCGGTTTTTCCTAGGATTTCAGGGGTTTCTACAGTCCCAGGTTTTCTATTTCATTTTGAGGATTTTCTGGCTCAAGGTCTTTCTCTCTTTACTGGTTCTTTTCTGACTTACAAACGAGCATTCTCTCCTCCATAGGTCCTTCAACTGACCTCTAGTAGTTTTCTTAACAAGGTCTTAGTTGTGGAAGGGGGAGAGGGATAAAACTTGGCTGGAAATGAGATAAGGTATCTAGAAAAGAAAGAAATAATGGTGTATTAGGTGATTCTATGTCCTCATGAGAAAAGGAAGTTGATTTGAAGTAGAGGAAGGGTCACCTCCTAAATAAAAAAAATCTAAGAACGAAGCTAAAGTTGGAGTTGGTGGGAGACACTATGATGAGAAATGATGTAGTGTTGGTAGAAAAAACTCTAGTGGGTCAAGATCGAGATCGAAATTTTAATATCAATTCTATTCGACCTTGGGTGGAAAAATAACTAAATCCTCATATAAAATCATCCCTTTGTATTATAACGCTTACCAAAGGCTAGATTCAACTCAATTTTTAGCATCACATTGAAGCTTTATGGACATCTTAGATGGTTTGGAAAATTGAATCTACCCTGGTTCTCTTTAAATATTTGGACCCTTTTTTTTATGTGAGTAGGGAAAGGTTGGATGTAGTCCCTATTTACATCTATTTCTTGGTATTCCATTAATACTAGAACACATTAATTTTCAAATATATAAGTAACTCTCTTGGCACATATTTATACCATGACTCTTCTTATGAACATTTTAGGGTTGGTCTATGGCTAGAATTCTTGTGAATATAGATCTTCGTGAAGGGATAGTAGAAATGATGAAGTAACTGAGGAAAGATGGAAGATTCTTGACTATGGAGGGGTCCCTTTTAGATGTCAGATATGTCACAAGTATGATCATCTAGTAAAATATTGTGAGCTCCTCCACATAAGAAGGCACATGATTTCAGAATGAATAAATCAAATAATGTAGCCTTACATTTATTGGACTCAAGGGGAGAGGTGCAGTAGGCTGAGGCCCTTGAAAAGGTTCAAAGAGAGATAATATTTGGAGCATTACCTGCGTATACGATTAATTCTATTCCTCAGGAGATTGGGGTTCTCAAAGTGGAAAAGTCATATTGACATAGATGACAAAGGAAGGTATTAATTTGCTTATGATTTCTACTATTTATTATTTTCTTGTGACTATTGTGGTAAACTCTCTCTGAAAAAAATGGGAAGGTGGGGGTTATATTTCCCAAAATTATTACTTCATCAATATCCTACTTGTTAGTCTCACTTCCCTCTCCCCTAGTGGCCACCTTCAGGTGTCCTAGTGTCAATATCGTTTTTTCTTCCCCTATGGTCTCTATTTCAATGAATCTATCTTATGAATCAATGGAGGAGGACATCCTATACAATATTTTGTCTCAAACATTTTTCAATTGTACAAAAGTTATTGTGGGGTGTTTAGGGAAACTCTTTATTTCAACTCAAGGGGGGAAAGGAGGGGAAGGAATTCACATCTATTAAAACCCAAAGATAAATCATGAGAGGACCATCCTGCAAGAAAATAATCAATTATCCATTCATGGGGTAATTAGAGAAATACTAGCCCTTAGAGGAGTTACCCAATGAAATTTTTATCCTTTATATGTACTGGTTTAACATGTCCCTAAAAAAATGTGTTTTCAGAATATTAGTTGACCTGAATAAACCATACATCATTATGCTCCAAGAAACACTAGGACATGGTATTTTAAATTCATCTCTTTCAAAACATTTGTTTGGTGGATGGAATTGTATTGCCCTTGATGTGAGGGGTGATTTGGTGGGACTAGATGCTAGGTAGCATTCTAGAAATGTCAAATTCTCATATTTTTGGAGTATTAATTAAGGACAAGGCATAGGTTTTTTCTCTAAAGATATTGGAACTTCCTTGACCCTCATCAATTTTTATGGACCCTATTTAAATAGGATTGAATTTTGGGATAGTTTTTTTTTCAAAATCTATTGTGAACCCAATTATGTTGATAATTGTGGGGGACCTAAATTTTTCCCTTGGAGCTTTAGAAGTGGGGCCTAAGGGCCAAGCTAGATCCACTAGCTAAATAATTCACCCATAAGCTTGTAAATTCTAAACTAATGGATATTGGACTTGTTAAGATCAAATCAAACTTGAGAAATCATCAATATGGAGAAGAGTGTATTACAAAAATGCTAGATCGTTTATTTATTTCTAAGGCTCTTGCAGATTATTTTAATCTGATCCAACAATGGGTTGGAGATGGGGAGAGTATGACAACTCTCTGATGTGCTAGGAATTCAAAGGGGTTGAAGATAATCCTTCCAACGCCTTCAAAATGAATGATTCCTAGTTAAAATATGAATAATTATCTTCCCTATGAAAACAACATTGGAAATATTTTGATAATTAGGTGGGTGTCTTAGAACTAGTTAGTTTGAGGAAGATCTTAAATTCATAAAAGGCATCATCAAAGATAGGCCTTCAAGAAAGATAAGTTGAGGATCAAGAACTTAAAGAGGTGGATAACGATCTGATGCATTTCTAAAATGTTGAAAGGCAAGGTTTTGTCAATGTTGAATCAATGGAAGCCCTGATATGCTTATAATCTAAAACAAAATCTCTCTTCGAAGCAAAGGAAGCAACTTGGAGACTTAAAAGTAGGGCTACATGGCTGGGATATGGGGATGAAAGCAAAAAAAATTCCCGGAAAATACCAAGGCTCGCAAAATGTGTAATACTATTTGGAATCTTGTGGATATAGATGGAAGAAAACTCTCAAGATTTAAATATTTGGAAACTTTAGGGAAGAACCATTTTTAGGGCCTTTTAAAAGAGGAAGAAGGTGTTTCCATTGTGGAAATCATTCGAGTGGCTCAATCCTTTCCTAGTTTTATTAAGGAGGAGGAAAATAAGACCATCATGGAGGAAGTCTCAAAGGAAGAACTCAAAGTTTCCCTTTATTCTTTTTAAAAGACATAATCCCTGGTCTGGATGGATGGTTAGTGGATTTTGTTTTGGGTCTCTATGATACAATTGGGAATAATTAATTAAGAGTTGTTAAAGAATCAAGAATGAAGGGAAAATTATTCCAGCCTTCAATTCTACTTGCATTGCCCTCACTCCAAAAGTGGATAATCCTCTATCCTTTGATGATTCTCATATTATTTCTATATGTAATTGCATCTATAATGTTATTGTTGAAGTGATCTCCAGGAGAATAAAGTTTATTTTGTAAAATTCCATTTCAAAATAACATTTTGGGTTTCTTGAAGGTAGATCGATTCACGAAGCTATTTGTTTGACTTAGGAAGGTTTACATGACATAAAGTGTACAAGTGGAAAGTGTTTGTCCATAATATTGATCTCTCTAAAGCCTATGAATGGGTAAATTGGCTCTATATCAGGTTATTGTTGAACTCATATAGGCTTTAGCCTAGCCTCTATAGTTTGGATTATGAGATGCCTTAAGAATTTATATTTCGTCGTATTAATCAATGGTTCAAACTCTCCTTTATTTCATGCTCGGAGGGGTTTGCGACATGGATTCCCATTATCCCCTCTCCTTTTGTTGTTGGTGGTGCAAGGATTAAGCAGAATGTTGGTCGCGAAAAAGAGAAGACGTGAGATTCTAAGAAATATCACTACTCAGACCTTATCCATTACTCATCTACTTTTTGTAGATGGTGTCCTTATTTTCTATAATGGCTCCAGAAGAGATCTAGATAAACTTCTTGGAATTCTAACCCTCTTTAGGAATGCTATTGGAATGCTTATAAATGACAAGAAATCTTCTATTTCTTTTCATAACTTGGAAGATAGATAGATTGATCATAAACTTGATAGCTATTACAAGCTACCTTAAATGAGGGTGATCCAGGTGCATATTGGTGGCCGCCGGTTATTCCACTTGGCCCCCTACCATTTTTATGTTAGTTTCTTTTCAGTTTCCTTAATTGTAGCACAATTTACTATTTTTGGTAGTTTTTCAGGTCCTGAACTTCTGGATTCATTTTGGGACCCTAAACGAATTTTTTTTTAGAATATTCATCTAATTGATTTCATTGAAATCACATTTTCAGATGTAATACTCGTACTTGGAGAGATCTTTCTAACGAGGTATCATGTGCGTCAAACAGAGATAATATGACCAAGTGACAACTAGGGGAAGTAGGCTACCCAACTAACCCTGACGGGTCCCATAAACTCTTGGTGTTACATCTCCTCGGGTTAAGGTTTTGGTTATTTAGGGTTTTATCTTATTGTTAAATAATGAAAATGCCCTTGAGCCTCATTGTAACTCAATTCAGAGGCATGTAGCCACCACATCTCTTCTTAGAGATAAGCTACCATCGCTCGAGCTAGTCTCATTTCCAATATGTTTGTAAGCATATTTCATTATTTGATATTAATGAAAGGAAGTGTTATTTATATTGCATCTCTAGATTTATGGTTATATATTTAATTTGTGTGTTCCAGTTTAAATTCGGATCAGTGGTATCAGAGCAGTCTGCTCTTTCTTTGTTTTTCTTTGCATGTCCCCAACAAGGTTGGGATATAAGGAGTTAGGGATCGAACTAGTCAAACCTTTGCAAGACCAACCTTGTAAATCTCGACAACCTCCCATCGGGGAAGAAAAGAAAGACGAGGGAGAAGGAGATCCTATAAAAATATTGCTTGGAGAAGCCCTCGAGAAATAAATGAATGCGATGATGGATAACTTTTTCCAAATCCTTCAATAGTTACCCATCGGTGGTGCATCCACATCGAACAACCACTCTGGAGGCTCCACACCTTTTAAGGTACAAGTAAACTTTGACATTCCCATATTTGAGGGCCAAATAGATGCAAATGCCATATATAAATGGTTGAATCTACTAGAAGGATATTTTTATGTTCATGATTTTTCCAACAGCAAAAATATTACTTTTTCTCTTCTGAAAGCCATCCCCCACGTTAAGGACTGGTGGGAAACCTATTGTGAGAAGAAGGATGAAACTATGAACTGACTATTTTCAGTCACTCCCACTTGGAATTCATTCCAGGATGCCATCAAGGAGTAGTACTACCCTATCAGGATCTATGAGGACAAATACATAAAGTGGACCACACTGCGGCAGGGAAGGGACCAAGATGTGTTGGAGTTTACCAATGTTTTTCATACCCTTTGCAAAAAGTTTGATATCAAGAATTTTGAGAAGCATTTGGTACTCAAGTACCGTGGCTACCTACATAGATACATCCAGGACAATATGGAGTTCCTAGACATCTCCTCACTCAACATGTCGTACCGATACACTGTCAAGATCGAGCAGAAGTTTAAACAACAGAACCGAGAATTTGAATTTGTGAATCCGAAGTAAGGGAAAGGTGACCCCAAACTGCAGAAAAAAGGACAAATCCAAGGCAAGATGACCTAGGACAACTCACCAACACCACAAGTAAAGGACGACACTATGAAGCCGAAGAAGGACATGGGAAAGTGGTGTGAGTTCCATAAGAGCTCCACCCAAAACACAATTGAGTGTCGGGCCAAGCAGTCACTAGTGGCTTAGCTAAAGGCTTCATAATCAGATGCATGTTCCGAATCTGAGTCAAAACCCAACAAATGGAATGACAAAGTGAAGTAGATTATTGATATGAAGCACAATTCTAGTGTTGCCACCACAAAGATCTAGAAGGAGGAACCCGGAGATCCAGAGGAGGAGGAGCATCTCTTCCACTCCTAGATGTGGGTAAAGGGTTCCCCACTATAGTTCATTACCGATAGTGATATCCAAAAGGACCTCATTTCATTAGAGGTCATGAGTAGCTGGGCATACAACCACAACACACCCATAACCATACACCATCGAGTGGCTTCACCAATGATGGGATCTGTGTGTGAGCCAACAATGTCACCTTCCATACAACATCAAGCCCTTCACGGATGAGGTATTATGTGATGTTTCTCCCCTTGATGTCTGTGATGTATTATTATAACAACCATACTTGTGGAAGCAACATTTTATGTATGAGTCAAGGCCTCACATTGTTATTGTTACATTCAGAAATAAGTTTTACAGGATACCGAAGGTAGCACCGCCTACCACCATCTCTCTGGTTGCTGCAGAACTATGCAGTAAGCTCATTTCAAAAACCAAGAAATTTTTTTTCTTGATGATACACAATTAAGGAAAGAAGAAGATGGTGGCCACGCCCTCCAGATAGGGCCCCTCCGCATGACAACAATAAATGGACAAGATCATGGAGGAGTATGAGGACATCTTCACCTCTCGCGCAGGGCTGCCTCTACACTATTAGGTCAAGCACTCCATCAACCTGACCCCAGGTGCATCGTTACCCAATAGACCAATATATCAGCGCTTTGTTCTGGAGAACATGAAATCAAGAGGCAAATTCAGGATCTGGTGCAGAAAGGTCAAATTCGGCCGACTTCATTGCCCTGTGGGAGCTTGATTTTCACTACAAGAAAAAAGATCATTGGTGAGGTTCATGCTTGTGACGGACTTTAAAAAAGCATTGTTGTAAGTGTATATAGTGATGGTCCTTTACGGTTTATCACCAAAGCAATTTCAATGACACTTTTGGTGAGGGTTGTTAAAGGCCCGTCACTAATTCTCTCTTTGGTGACACTTTTGGTGAGGGTCGTTAAAGGCCCATCACTAATTCTCTCTTTGGTGACACTTCTAGTGACGATCTTTTATTGACCATCACCAATGATATTTTTGGTTACTTTTGGTGACAGCCAATAAATTTTTGTCATCATTTATCATTCTAATGAGTTTTTGATGATGCTTCATGCCTGTGACAGACCTTTAAGGTCCATCACCAATGTCACATATGGTGACGGTCTTTAAAAAATCATTGTTGTAAGTGTATATAGTGATGGTCCTTAAGGTTTGTCTTCAAAGCCATTTTCAATGACACTTTTGGTGAGGGTCGTTAATTTCCCATCATTAATTCTCTCTTTGGTGACATTTTTGGTGAGGGTCATTAAAGGCCCATCACTAATTCTCTCTTTGGTGACACTTCGAGTGACGATCTTTTATTTACCCTCACCAATGCTCTTTTTGGATACTTTTGGTGATGGTCAAAAAATGTTCATCATCATTGATCATTTCAATGAGTTTTGGATGACACTATGTACCTGTTACTATATTTTTTGTCAAAATATAATGATTTAAGACCATTATTGTGGAGTATTTTTCATTATATGTCCAAGGTCATAGTGGTTATAATAGCCAGTCAATTTGTTAAGAAGTAATTAGTGTGTATCATTTCCCTCAAGTCATAATAATATAGTCTTCCTATGAGTAAACACATGATTCATCTTTATTATGTTTATTATCTAGAAAATTTCCTTTAAATAAAGTTCCAATAGTGTGTGTAGGAACTATATTATTTGATACATAATCAAGCTCTGTCAATTCTATTAATGAGAGAGACCTAGCACTCCTCAAGACTCATGGCACACCTTAACACACTTTGAAATAATACACTAACATTCCATGGCACCTCGCATGTCTTGGAACATCTTTGTACCTGGAACATATTTGTACCTAGAACATCTTGCCATGAGTAGGATGCCAAAGCAGATGTTGGCATGCCATAACATATCATATCATTCCCCCATCATATTTTGGCATTCCCTCTAGTCCCTAGCATGCCCTGGAACTCCTTGGCATAATATTGCATTGACAAAAATTAGCACTTGGCACACATTGGCACTTGGCATGTATTGGAACATATTATTAGTGTGCCTAGCATGCCCCTTTTGAAAAAGATAAAGTCCTAACTTATTAACCCTCTTATGTGTTCATTTACTTTCATTTTAGCTTGGTTATTCCTCTTGTTGCCTTGAAACTCCTTGACACATATTGGCATACTCTGGCACCCTGCACATCCTAACATGTCTTAGCACCTGGAATGCCTTGGCACTATTTGTCACATGTTAGCACACCTCGGAACTACCTAGCACACTCTAGTACTTATTTACATTCCCTAATATTCCCTTGCATACCTTACCCATTCTTAGCATACCTTGTCACTCCCTCCTTGGCAGACAACTAGCACTGATTGACACTCCCAAACACACCCTCATATTCATTCACTTCCATGCATTTTGACCTAGTGCTCCCTTGTGTTGTCCTAGTACTCCCTAATACTCCTCAGTATGCATTAGCACTCTCTAGCACACCTTAGCACTCATAAGTGAAGAATGAAACTTGTAACCAATGTTATCGGACTCAGAATAGACTAAATCGATGAGGCAAAAGAGATAAGAGTTTTAATCATATTTGGGAAAAATCGGAAAAAATTAGTGAATTCCACAAATAAAAATATACACATATATTACATTAAAAAAAAACATTTTTCATTGATATTCAGTAAATCCATGTCCAAACAATTCATAATATCAATAGATGTCCAAAATATCTTGAATGAATAAGCATCTCATATATGTTATGAGTCCAAACATGATCCAAAGTACTGAGTCATGACTCCTAACTAGTGACTGCATAGAACTAGAAGCAACTGCTTCTAAAAGTTTACAAAAAACTGCATACTGATTAGAAAAAATCAGTAACTAAGAGTCAAAGACTCTTAAGAGTGAGAACTAGAAGCGATTCCTCCCACTCCTCCGCTTGCTTGACTCTCAAAGTTCTTCAAGTCATGTAGGCTTGAAAGAGGAGCCTCCTGTAATTGGACCCAATCTGTTGCATTTGTAGTTTGAAAATCTATCTCTTCAAGGTCTATTCGTGAATGATCCAAACCTATCATTATAATGATACATTGAATGTGAATTTAATTTTGAATTTGAACTTTAAAGTTTAAATTTTAAATTCCAAATCAGATTATGAAACCTTCAAATTTAAGCTCTCACCTAGTATTTTCTTGTTGCGAAGTTGTAGATTGTAATGGAAAATTACAAGGTCATTTAAGCTCTTTTGTGTCAATCGTTTGTGCTTCTTAGAATGTATTTTCTCAAACATGCTGCAGTTGCAATCGCAACCTGAAGCACTATATGCTTGGTTTAAGATTCAAATGGCAAATCTCTTCAAATCTGGCATATCACTACAAAAGTTTTACCACCAAAGACGTAGCAAGTGGCAAGGGTTCGTGAGTAGACATACTAAATACTAAATAGTAAAAACTAAAAAGACGACAAAATTTAATAAAACATTTAGCATACAAAATAAAGTTAAAAAAAAATTAATGAACTGATAAATCCTTCGAGCCTCAAAGGGTATCTGGCAACACCTTAGACCTTTCTCATATAACACTGGTATAGGAAAATAATTTAGGTGGTGCTCTATAATCCTATAGTTGGGAAAAGACATGACTTTGAAATTTTGGATCAGGGAAGCACCTTTCCATGCATGTCATACGTCCTCTATGAACCTCCCCATCCTCATTAAATTTGCTCTTATCATAAAAATACTATGGGTTTAAGAAGTAACTAGCAACATGTAAGGGGGAATGGAATTTCCTATCCCAATGTGCATCAATGATGTCCCAAAGAGGCATATACTTTTCCTCCTCATCCCCATATCTTCTTTTGATGGCCTCCTTTGTGAGATCCACCGCCTCATAAATGTAACCCATAGCGGGTTTGTCACCATCAACCATCCTAAAAGTTCAAGCTTTCAAATTTAAATTAATACGAAACATAGAAAATAAAAAGAAGCTTGAAATGAAATTTAAAACATGAAAAAGTTAAAAGACTTGAAGTACCTGAGAACTCTAACAAGGGACTCCTTCACAACAATAATCTCTTCGGTATCTTTCCAGAAACGGTCATTAAACACAAGTTCAACAACTTCAATTCCTTCAAGGGTCTGGGAACTTTTAGATGCCATCCACTAAGTTCCCAAGGACATCCTCTTCAAATTTATCTTTTACTCAACCACAAATTGCAAATATATGAAATTTGTTGCAAATCTAGTCACTACAGGTCAAACAAATTCTTTACCTTCAGTTTATTTTCTCATGGTGTTTAGGAAAATAATGTGGTTGTATAGGTATTTGGTTATGTATTTTTCCTTCTCCACAACCTCATGTATCCAATGAAGCTTACCAATGTCCTCAAGCATTAAATATATATAATGGGCAACACAATAGGTCCAAAAAATAGTGGCATGCCTAATCTCAAAAAGCCTACCAGCAGCCATATAATTAGTTGCGTTGTCAGTGACATTTTGTACAGCATGTTCTTCTCCCACTTCTTGAATGAATTCCTCCATCGTTTCACAAATAATTTGTGTAGTCTTAACCTTGTCTGAGGCATCCACTGATTTGAGAAACATTGTACCTACTAGACAAGATACAAGGAGATTTATTTAAGTTCTATTCATCTGATCTGTTTCTTCCATCACTCATGATCATGCACCCTATTTCTACCCATGATGAATGAAACTCAGATAGCACAAGCATGGCATCTTCAAAACTTTCTAATATAAAATTTGTCCTAATGCTCTCTAATGAAGGAGCCTTGAACCTTGGACCTACAACATCAACTGCATCAATCATAGTTTGCCAATAAGGATTTATGGCATAGTGGAAAGGTATGTCAGCATAGTACCAAAAGTTATCAATGGCCTTCCTTGCTTGACTATGGATATTTTTTTTCCAACCAGTGGTATCCAATTCTAGGTTGGGAACCGGGTTTTGTGCAGGGAGAAAAAAGGTTTTTATGTTTCCACCTCCAATGTTGAATGCAGGAGGATTCATTTGGCCCTGAGTTTGACTTGGACTTGGAGGCATGTGTGGGAAGCTTGGGAACTACATTGAGGATTTAACAGAGGGAGATGACAATGGGGTAGTGGAAGAAAAATTGTCAACTCTAGGAGTTCCTATTTCTTTTTTTTTGCTTTTCTTTCTTTGAATTATGCTGACTCAACATATCAATGGCCAAGGTTGCTTGGTGTTTGACATTGTTTTCAACATTTTTGCAGAGGCCTATATCATGTTCGGGTATTTGTGAAAGGTGGTACTTGAATCTCTAAATGCCTCCACTACATTTTTCTTTCCAAAATTTACAAAGGAGCTTAGGGTCTCCAAGAATCTTGTCACAATAAGCCCAAGCAAAGTCCTTCTCCCTTGGCATTGTTGTTGTTTCAGACTTGTGTTTAAATTGTGGCTTATGTTTAGATTTGTAGTTGTGCCTTCTATTTAATTTGGCTCCTGTAAAATACAAAAAAAAAATTAAAATTAAAATTCCATATATAACTTTGCAAAAAACGGGGTTGGTTGTAAAGGATATGAGGTTTTGTTAAGGATAAAAAAGGAGTCTATCCAGCAACACAAGCACATTTTGACCTACTATATCATTATGACCTTGAAATGCAATTAGGCATATATGAGGAAATGCTACATAAATGAAATATTATAAACATATATTGCATTGTAATCTTGAATTTGCAAATTTTTTTAGCATAAGACAACTGAACCAATACATCAATAATAGATTCTAGAAGAACAAAAATACTGAAAGTTGTGAATGCATGGTTAAAGCCTTTGAAGTCGGCAAGACATCGACCAAGGAAGGAATGCTTGATGACTTGGTCAATGGTTGGTATGAAACCATTCCTTAGTGAATTTTTAGATCTATTTAAGCCCCATTTATAGGGTTGAAAAGTCATAACAAAAGGAATACGTCGAACATTTGATTGTTGAACAGTGAAACTTGAAACTTGCCATTGAAAACAACATTGAAATTTCAATATAGTAATATACCTATTATTTAAGCCAAGTGCCAATGTACCTTGATTGTTGAATAGTGAAGCGGCTAAGCCTAAAGGTAACACATGTTGAAGGTGGTGCTTGACTGCCCGAGGGTCGATATGGAGTATGGATAGAGCACACATTGGCGACTACCCGATATGGAGTCTGGGCTTAGGCTCACCTTGGTTGTTCCTCGATATTGAGTTTGGACTGTGTAATAGTGAGTAGTCATTAATTAATAAAGGTCTCAATGTATGAGTTTTGGGCCTAAGAAATGAGAAATAAATTTTGGAATGACTGACGTTTAGTTTTTAGCAATGCGACATACCTAAACTTGAAAAACTCATGCTCATTAAGTCAAGGCTGAAAATCAAATAAATTGGAATCAATCACAGGAATCTTCTTTAATCAGCAAGTCTCAAGTCAAACTTGCATTTACCATGAGTTAAACTTGGTCAATGTGAGTTTGACTCACAAATATTTATATTAGATTGTTTGGAGAGTGAGCATATTCCAACTCGTGATTAATCGCGATTGATCGATGAGTCCTATTTCACTACTTGTAACTGAAATTTGAACTGAAAATAGGAGATCTTACAATTGAAACTAATTATGAATTTTCTAAAATGAAATTGGCCCATCAGCATCATTTTTATTTGCAGTTGGGTGCATCAATGGAAGACATTCATTTTAAATCAGGGTCATGGAGAAAATATTTTATTGAAGATGTTTCTTTTATCTCGAGGAAGACATAGTAATATTTTTTATTAAATTTGAATAACAATAGTATCTACTCTATATCTCCCATATCTCATTATTTGTATCTCCTGTAACTCATACAGAAAGTGGGGTAATAGTGGATATGTAGCATCAATCTCCACTCCTTTTAATCCAAAGTTCTACATGCAAACCTTTGTGTCACTTGCGTCGCAAATCTTTCATTGTAGAGTGTGGAGTTAACACCTACCTCTACATGACAAAAGCTACACATACCTTTTGACTTGGTTTTTTCACCTTTTGTCCATTCTTTGTTTGGAGTCCGGGACAACAAGCTCCACATACCTTTTTTCCATACCTCTATGTGAGTGTAACTTTGCACATTTTCTGTGCTTCAACCAATATCAAAAGCATTTGTGAGCTTCTTTCAAGGCATGAATACATGCTTCAATCATGGAAATTAGCAAAGTTTCTAAAGCAAAAAATAACCATGTAGTCATCCTTTTCCATTTCAAATATGTTAGGATTCTATTGAGAGTTTTTTAGAGATAATTATTAACTAGCCCTCTACCTTTTCCTTTTCCTTAACATAAACTGCATCTCTTATTACATTTCTAATCAAGAGATTTACAAAAAATACTGGATCAAAGGGCCAAGGACTTTTCATAAATGCTTCCTTGTCCAATAGAAGAATAAATGGTCAACATGTCAGCTTGGCTCCAATTTCTTGGGAATTAATAATTGTTTTGAAAAATGACTACTCTTGTTTGAACCTAGAACTATGCTTAAGCTTTGAAAATGGATTTCCCTCCAAATTGATCTTGGAAAGGTCCTTATTAAAGGCTTCTCTATATCTCCTCCACTAGAATGAATGGCTTGTATGTTGAAAAGTATAGCAGAGCTCCTGTCTAAAAAGCTTGATCATCCCATTGTCACCAAGAGCTTCTCATTTTCCCCAAATTGGACCCAAAACAACATTGAGTACTTAATTATGATCCAACTTGAGAAATTTTGATTAACACTGCAACTCAAGAGCTATTAAATCTAAAGTGCGCTAAATGATTCATCATTCTTTCATTGAATAAGTATATTGTTTTTGAATTTATCATTTGTGCTTGTAGTTTGTGGTACTAAACTTGTTTCACCTGAAAGGGTTTTTATTCTTAGACTATGACAATGCTTGTAAGATTTAGGCCTTTTGTAGTATTTGTACCCCATGATCATTTTTGCAAGATGTATTTCCTACGTGGAAAGAAATAAGCATTTAGTTATTACCTCCTAAACTAAATCACTATTTCTTTTATTAGGTGCCATGTAACGTCCTCTACAAATTGAGGACGAATGGGATGTAATATCTTATCCATCCCCATAGACTATAGTCCTCCATAAAGGGGAAAAACCCCCAAAATACCCATTTTTGGGCAATTTTTGGGGAAACTGGGCTTAAAAAACCCAAATTTGGGGTTTGGAGTAAGGTTTACTCAATCACTTAAGATTATGAACCCCCTCTGGAAAATCTATAAATAAAGAAGGATTGAGTTCATCTTGGATCACCAAGTGTGGATTAATTCATTTGTTCTTGAGCATTAGGTCTGATAGTTTTTTATGCCTTCTCTCTCTTGTCAATTCCGGTGGTGAAATATTCCACCCTAGTTGATATTCGCTTATTATCTCGCTGTTTGAGGACAAGGGTCTATGGCTAGTCAGTGAATTCTATTGGATATTGGTCTCTTGTCTTTTCCTGGGCACATGATTTTTGTTAAAAGTGAATGAATTTAGAGGATATTGCTTGATAGCTTAGTTTTATTTGGCATACACCTCTCTTGAAGGAAGCAACAAAGTTTCTGAGTCCTTAATATCGTGTTCTAGGAAAAGCACTTACCTTAGGCAATGGATTCTTTTCTGGCACCTGGAGTAGCGAAACTCTTTGCTTTATTTAGTTTTTGCATGCACAGTTAAAAGGATCACTTCCCTAGTTATTAATTCTCAGCCTTAGCTAAGGAAACATGTTTGCATATCTCATATCATATTCACTAGCGGCAGACTTTAATTGTCTTATCTATCCATGCAAGGAAGGTGCATTAGGATTAGGAGTTAAGAAAGTTGAGACATTGTTGTACATGTTTCCAGATTCATTGTACCTTCTAGAATAAAGGAAAAGTGAATAGTAGTGTTTGAAAGTTTTAATTATTTCTTATTTCAAAGAGTAATAAATAGTGATGTGATTTGAGTTTCAAATATGTGTACTTGTTGTTACTTTCTTCAGTGGCATGTGCTTCCCTGTTCAGAACAAGGGGTTTTTTTGTAGTATCCATCCTCCAAATCTTCTTCAATGAAAACTAAATATCAAATCATGCCTCATACTCCAAATCATCTAAGGCATCACCCAAGAGAAGTTATAAAGTAGACCAATGAGCTCTGACAGGCCAACTCCAACCCTGTGTCACTATACAAGTGTTGACATCACTGATACAAAAATTATTCTGAAGTGTTGCATCCTACACCAATTCCTAAGATGGATGCCCAAAGGGGTTTTAGAACAAGGCTCAGCCTTCATTACCACATTTAAGACTTTTCAAAGGGATCAGTCCCTTTAAAAAATACCAATTTTTACACTTTCACAATTTGGCCATGTTCTTATTAATTTATATTTTGTATTGAAAAGCCAGTCCTATTTTACATGTTTATTAAATTTAGGAACAATTATAGGTTAGCTCCAACAAAATGTCAAAAAATTTGTGGGTTAGGCTAGCATTTCTCCAAATACTATCACACATGTATATATAATCACAAATTTTCCTTTTTAGATCCTGATTGGTTGAACAAAAAGGTCTGTTGCCTGTGTAATTTTGTCCCATACCTCCACATCAGCGCTCATAGATAAAAATATTCTTAATTCTTCATCTGTGTGCATAGTAAGGTCCCTTTTGGTTGTTATTTTTGATGGATCAACCTCTGACAGTACACCTTTTACCACAGAGATGTTGTGGTTGGATAGAAATCTCCAGAGGAGTCTTACACTAGACATATAAATGGCTATTATATATCACAATAATAAGCATTAACATATGAATATGTGCAGACCCTAAACAATGTACATTCAATCCATTAATTTTTCTTTCATGGCAGATTTCATTCTACATAGTAGATGTGTTGTGGCACTTGAGTGTGTTTGCATAAAAAATTATAAGGCCAAACTTGGATTCTCATGTACAATCTCACTCATCCCACCTAAGAAGTTACCAACACAAGGCTCATCACATCCAACCTTGGTCTAAAATAATTAAGCAACACAATTTACATCTTGACATGCCATAGCACCTAACATGTCTTAGAATGCCTTGGCACTATGTGGCATGCGTTAACATCCCCTACATTCTTTGGCATTCTTTGACACTCCCTAGCACACTGTGGCACTTTCTGACATGCCTTGGTAGTTTAGCATACCTTGGCATTGCCTAGCATATAACCTTGGCACTCCCTCCTTAAAACACCTACAACTCATTGAAACTCCCTTTCACACACTCTTATTCATTAATTTCCATGAATTTTGAACTAGTGCTTCCTTATGTTTCCTTGACACCCCCTAACACTCCCTAGCTTACCCTAGCACCTGACACATCTTGGCCTACTGCCTTAACACTCTAACATTCCTTGGCACTACATAGTATACCTTGTCACTCTCTCCTTAACACACCTAGACATCGCTGCCACTCTCAGTCACAAATTCTTATTCATTCATTTCCATGCATTTTTACCTAGTTCTCCCTTGTGTTTCCCTAGCACTACTTATCACTCCTTGACACGTGTTGTTACACCCTAACACCTATGACATCTTGGCATGTCGCCCTAGCCTCTAACATGCCTTAACACTGCCTAGCATACCTTGTCAATTTGTCCTTAGCACAACTAGAACTCACTAAAGCTTCTAATCACAAACTCTTATTTGTTCATTTCCATTCATTTTGACATAGTTCTCCCATGTGTTTCCCTGGCACTCATGGCTAACACTTAATTACACACATTGGCACATCTAAGCCGCATGTCACCCTAGAACTCTAGCATTCCTTAGCATTGCCAAGCATTCCTTGTAACTCCTCCTTATCACACTTGGAACTCACTAACACTCCATGCCACACACTCTTATTCCTTCATTTCCATGCATTATGACCTAGTTCTCCCTTGTGTTTCCCTATCACTCCCTAACACTCCTTGGCACACATTGGCACACCATGGCACTTGTCACATATTAGTAAGATTTCCTAGCACTGTATCGTCTATTGGCACTGCTTATCATACGTTTTCACTCCATCCTTAGCACACCTATAACTTGTTAACACTCCCTATCACACATGCACATTCATTCATTTAGATGTAATTGAAACAAGTCCTCCCTTGTGTTTCCTTGGCAATCCCTAGCATGTGTTGGCACCGCATCCTAGAACCTAGCACACATTAGCATGCCTTAGCACTTGGCATGTCATGACATGCCTAACATTCCTTGGAACTTTATAACATGTTTTAGCACTTCATAAAATTCCCTACACACCTTGGCACTCCCTAGTTTTCATGCCCTCATAGATAACCTTACTTTTTTTATGACTTGGGAACCCAACCAAGCCATTGAAAAAAAGTGTTGTGCCTAGACCAAAGTATCCCTTTGTCTCAAACTAATTTTTCCATCGTCTTATCACAATCATAGGCTTTCCTCCTACAAGTCCCAATACAAAATTTTCCTAACACACTTCGTCCATGGGACACCTAGAATTCACTGACACTCCCTGGCATAATCTTTTATTCATTCATTTCCATGCACTTTGACCTAGTTCTCCCTTATGATTCCCTGACACTCCCAAACACTCGTTGATATGCATTAATACTATCTAGCATATGTCAACATGCCTTTTCATTCCTTGGCATGCCATGGAACTCCTTAATTATCATTCCCTCATAACTACCTTTATTTTCTTTTAGACTTAGGAACCCAACCAAGTCTTGCCTCGACTACAACAACTTTACCAAGTTACATTTACTACAACTAGACTATGCCTTATTCCCCTATTGGAATATCAATAATCTTAGGCTTCTCATGTCTAATATTAACTCATCCCACTTAACAAGTTACCAAGTCAAGGATCACATCCAACAGTACCCATAAAACAACTAAGAAACATAGTTTACATCTTCACATGCCATAAAATTTGGCATGTATAATAATCCATTGGCACTACATGGACACATTATCATCCCCTACATTCCTTGGCATGATTTTCCACTCCCTAACAGACCCTACCACTCCTTAACATGCCCTGACACTCTATCATGCCTTGGCACTTCCTAGCGTATACCGTTGTCACTCCCTCCTTAACACAATTGGAACCTGCTGACACTCCCTATCATAGACTCTTATCTATTTATTTCCATGCAATTTGAACTAGTTCTCCCTTCTGTTCTCATGGCACTCCTTGACATACATTGGCACACCCTAGGACTTGGCACATCTTGGCATGTCACCCTGGCACTCTATCATTCCTTGGAACTACCTAGCATACATTGTCACTCCCTCCTTAGCACACCTATAATTCGCTGACAATCCTTGTCACGCACTCTTATTCATTCATTTCCATGCATTTTAAACTAGTGCTCCCTTGCTTTTCCATAACACTCCATAACTCACCCTGGCATGCATTGGCACACTTTAGCACCTAGCACATCTTGTCATGTTTCCTTGGCTTCTAGAATGCCTTAGCACTGCCTAGCATACCTTGTCACTCCCTCCTTAGCACACCTTGAAATCACTGACACTTCCTATCACAAACTCTTAATCCTTCATTTGCATGCATTATTTTCACCTAGTGCTCCCTTGTGTTTCCCTAATGCTCCCTAACACTTCCTAGCACTATTTGGCACATTTTGGAACCTAGCACATATTGGTTGCATGTTGCTCTGGCATGCTACAATGACTTACCATTCATTAGCATACCATGTCACTCCCCTCTTACCACACCTGGAACTCATTGACACTCCCTATCACACACTCTTATTCATTCATTTCCATGCATTTTGACCTAGTGCTCCCTTATGTTTCCCAAGCACTCACTAACACTTACCACACATTGGCACACCTAACCACAATGAGTTTCACTAACAGTCAATCCAAAAACCCTCCAAATTCTAGCTAGCTACCTGTTCTTCACTAAGATATTAGGGTTAAGTTTATTGTATAGTGTTCAGTGTGAAAATATTACTAGGTGTTTTTATTGCATAGAGTAATTATGATCTTCCACATGTCCATAAGGATAACTGAGAAGTGTTTCTCATAATCATGTAAGTGGAACTTCAACATGTACATCAGGATAACCACAAAATATTTATCATATTTACACAATGCAAGGTGATAGGATAACATTTACATTATATATGTGAATGTACTAAGATCAGGACCATTAGCATCATATCTACATACTTACCACAAGACGAGGGTCATTACAACCCCGTAAAAATAGCCATAAGGGCTTCCTCTTTTGTAGATCCTTGACCACAAGGGTTTAATTGAAAAACACATAGTTCCTTTAAAGATGTGTAGGTTGAGGCAGCCACTTCAAGCCCTTGAACTTAAATATAATCAAATATTTGCATTTTGTTACAATAATAACTCCATTATGAACACTCCTCATCTTAGAGTTGGGTAGAGAGGGAAAATACTTGATTGATGCCAACCTTGTAAATGAAACACTTTGCCTATTCATTGGTTGGACACTCCACCAGTAGTTGACACCACTAACGCACAGCAAAAGTCCAAGATACCCATAAATTGTGCCCTACACCCAAGGGCTTAGACTACACCTCCATAAAATGTGCCTTCAACTTTAGATGTCCTAAAAGAGTAATATCCTAACCCCAGCCTATTAGTTATATTTTTGTAACTTTCTCCTTAACTAACATTTGTTTTTAACTATTTAATCCACTTACCATATACTCTCTCTTGTTTGCACCCACCTAGTATACAAGAACACTTATGTTTTTAATACAACCAAGTTAAGAGGGCATGTTTCTTTCTTACACTTAAATGTTTTCAATACAACCAAATTAAGAGCACGTGTTTCCTTTTCAAATTCCAAAAGTATAACATGTCTATCTCTATAAAATAACAACAAAATCATTGCATAAAAAAGGTAATCTTAAAATTAGATTATTATTATTATGATAAATACACCAAATATGGAAAAATTGTTTTCAAACACAACCATAAAAAAGTGTTAGTTTATCAAATAAAGCTAAAAACTTATTAAGCTAGCCTAGATCCATCTTAACCCGGATTTATCAAGTGCTGAGAGGGATCCAATCTCTCGATGTGCAAACCTATTTTTTGGCGCTTG
>APFE031263801.1:19277-31804 GCA_000404065.3 Pinus taeda | reverse complement strand
TTATTGTAGGTCCTTTTTGTGATTCTAGTCATGCTTCTTCGTTTTTGAGCTTCTCTAGTCATGATTGTCTTATAGGCAACACATTGAGCTGCTTTGTGACCAAAGTTATGACAAGAGAAACATTGGCCATTGAAGAAACTCTTGTGATTATCATATCTACCAGCCAGATGATTGTAGTCTCTATTGACATCCATTCTTGAGGCAAATTGAGAAGGTTTTACCTGTGGCTGGTTGTAGCTTCTGTTCATCCTTAAAGTGGATTGCCCTCAATTTACCTAGTATTATTTGTTCATTCTTGCGGTAAATCATCCTTGATTTACCTGGTGATCTCCATTGGGCCTTTGCTCACTCCTCCTTGCTGCATCAAGATAACTTTTGGAGGTGGAAGGTTTCTGCACTTGAGATGTTTCTTCATTATATCTCAGACCTGTCTTGATTAGGGGAGAGCGTTGCACATTGATAATCTCATCTAGAGTTTCAGATCCTTTAACAAATCTAAGATTAAGAGCTTTTGTTTTCTCAATCTATTTTCTAAGTTCCACAATTTCACATTCTAACTTTTCATGATGTTTTTCCCTTTCAGCCAGTTGAAATTGCAAAGTATCAATAATCATATTTTTCTGTTCTAAACAAATTTTGAGTTTAGAAATCTCTTCATAAAGACCTTCTTCATTTATAGCATCCATGAAATCATCATCTTCAAAAGCCATTGAAAGTCTATAATTATTACCTCATTCATCTTCATCACTATTTGAAAGTCCATCACTGTCTTCATGAGTGTAATAGCTTTTCTTATTTACATTTTGTTTCTTGTTCCATCTAAAAGGTTCCTTACCTTTGTCAAGTTTATCCTTATGAGGACATTTTTCAGCATAGTGACCGACTCTTCCACAAGCAAAGCATTTGAAGGGTAACTTACCTCTGAATCTTCCTGCACCCCGTTGAAGGTTCTTGACAAAATTTGATTCTTCCTCTTCTTCTGACATATGCCCTGACTCATAGTAATCTCCTTTACCTGAAGCCTTGAACGCGGCTTCTCTTCTATCTTATGGTCCTACTTTCCTCATTTCATACGCAGTTAGAATTCCGTGTAGCTACGACATGGTAATTTTCTGTAGATTCTCCTTTTCTTCTATAGCAGAAGCTTTTGATTCAAACTTAGGAGACAAAGATCTTAGAACCTTTTCAACCACAACAACCTCTTTTATTTCTTCACCCAAGTTTTTCATACAATTAACAATCTCATCTATACGTAGGAAATAGTTAGCTACACTTTCATCATTGTACATTCTGAGATTCTCATACTGAATTATGAGGGTTTGAAGTTTTTCTCGTTTTACCTGTTCATCACCTTCATAGCTCAAAACGATCTTGTCCCATATTTCCTTAGCAGATTTATACTGCATAACCTTGACAAATTCTGATTGAGATAGACATCCTAATAGAGTATTGACTTCTTTTGCATTGGTTTCATATTTCTTCTTCTCAGCCGGATCTGTTGGAGTTGCTGATGGAAATGTGTACCCTGTATCTATGATATCTCAGACTTCTATACCAAGAGATTGAAGATAGGTTGTGACTCTGACCTTCCAACAGACGAAGTTGGTCCCATCAAAAATTGGTGGCCTGATTGATGCTTCTCTCTCGTAGTTGCTCATGATGATAGATCTTCCTTCAAGCGATCAAGCTTCTTCTGAAGGACCTGCTCTGATACCAATTGTTAGAAATAATACTGAGAGGGGGGGGTGAATCAGTATTATCAATCTCTCCTCAATTTATACAAATATTTCCAGATCAGACAATTTAAACTTGCATATACCTTCCAAACTTATAATTTAATTTATCCTTCAGATGTTTGTCATCAATTTGTATGTGAGAACCATAGAATAATGAGCAGGAACACAGAATAGATAGTCACACCAAGGAACACAAGATGTAAGGTGGAAACCCACTGTGGGTGAAAACCACCTGCTGCAATATGTCTCTATCTTCTTTAAATTAGAAACTTCTTCTTACAATGATTTTGTACTGGTGCAATCTTTTACCAGTACGCAAGCTACAACCTGCAGAGAGCTACAACCCTCTCTCTCGTTTTCCAACTTCTTCTGGAAGGGAGCTACAACCCCCTTAGATTTTGTACTAGCTGAAATATTAGTAGGCTACAACCTTCTCTTTTCTTCCAGGGACCATGTTTCATAAATTTTCAAACTAGATCCAAAATATCAAATACATGTGCATCACCCAATCTCCTTTAAACAAATAACTTCTCAGAATGTAGTAACCAGAAAATAACACCAGTAACCAGACACCAATTAAACCTAGATCTCTTCAGAAACAGGTAAAAGACAGCTAAAATATATTTCAAGAAAGGTCTGCAACTTCACAGAAGGAAACCTGCAGATATCCGCACTTCTGCCATGATGAGTCTGCGCAACTCAACACCTGCACTGTCTACTGTTCAGCGCACTTCCTCACCTACTCCACTGATTCAACTGTGCACCTTCGCACCTGCTTCTTCTCTGGTTCTACAGACCTTTGCACCTTATCAGTCTACTAGGTTGCGTTCCTCTGCACCTGTGCCTTCTACTGCACTACGTTCCTCCGTACCTGTGCTGTGGATCGCCTGCGGACCTCCGTATAGAGCCAAATTATCAATCCTCCAATGTGCCACAGACTGTCAGATCCACAGATCTGATCATGCGCCAAGGAGATCATGACCTATCAATAAATCCACCTTACAATTTACAATTTTCTCTTTTATTTAGATCTAGCTTTTCAAACGGATCACCCAAAATTTCAGATCTTAAAATATTCAATATTCAAGTGCATAGCCAAATGATCTCCTTTCCTTTTTATAGGAAAGCCCTTACTCAAACCATGGATCAAAACCATAGAAAACCAATACAAGGGATCCAAAACCTGGGTTCAATATTTTAGATGCCAAAACCACGAACCAAAACCATAGGATCAAAAACGTCGGACTAAATACCATGGACCAAACATAAGACGTGTGTTTTTCTCTGCATGAAATTCCATGCATTTTAGGTTCTCACCTTTTGTGCGGGAGACCTGCGAACATATCCGCACCTTTTCAACAGTTCTCCTGTGCAACCTGTCGATGACCGCATCTTTTGATCTGTGCACCTTTGGAACCAGAGAATAACTTTGCTGCACTATAATTTATCATCTGAGATGAGTGGGTTGCCATCAAGTACAACATTGGTATCATAATGCCAACACAATTGCTAAGGGAACATAAGATTTATGAAAATATTAGTAAGTGTGAGTTCTTCCAATAAAAAATACATTATTTGGGGCACATCATCTCCAAGGAGAGGATAAAAGTTGATATGGAAAATATTGAGGCCATAATGGAGTGGCCATAAATGAGGTTAGAACATTCATGGGGTTGGCAGGCTACTACAAAATATCCATCAAAAACTTCTCCAATATACCACCCAATCACTTCCTTGTATAAGTAAGGAATGAAATTTGAGTGGATATTTGAATGTGCAACAAGCTTTACAATTGAAACAATTTCTCACTAATGCACCAGTGTTGAGAATTATAGATCTAGACAATGATTTTGTTGTTTGTACTGATTCTTGCAAGTAAGGGCTCAATGGAGTCTTGATGTAGCAAGGATAGGAAGTTTTCTATCAGTCACGGAAGCTAAATGAACGTGAGGTAAACTATGTAACTCGTGATTTGGAGCTAATTTACATCATACATGCTTTGAAAATGTGGAGGTATTACCTCCTCAGTAGAACATTTACACTTATGACAGATCATGGGGGACTCAAATATTTGTTTGATCAACCTAAGTTGAATGCAAGACAAGTTAGATGGTTGGCCATACTTAGTGAGTTTGACTTTGAACTCAAGGACATCAAGGGAAAATAAAATAAGGGAAAGTAAAATATGGTTGTCGATGCACTTAGTAGAAGGATTCAATTAAATCACTTGGAAGCCATAATCTCTTATGAATTGGAACTAGGAGAATGTGTTAAACATGCAGGGAAACATGATGAGAAGTGTCATCAAATAAAGGGAAATCTACAACAAGATGGTGAGGATGGAAATGATTAGGAATATCATCTCATAAATGATGGTCTATTTAGATTTGAGAATATAATTTATGTGCCAAACAATGATGATTTGAAGAGGCTCATAATGAGAGATTTCAATGCTAAAACATATTTCGTCCACCTAGGATACCAAAGGATTGTCATGGCCATCAAGAGGTTTTACCATTGACTTAATTTGAAAAGGGAGTTAAATAATTTTGTTGCTAAATGCATGGAGTGATAGCAAGTGAAGGCAAAATGCATACACCTTGTAGGTTTATTGCATCCCATTCCCATTTTGAAATGGAAGTGGGAAGTGATCTCCATGGATCTCATTATCGGTTTTCCAAGGACCTCGAAAGAACATGATGCAATTATGGTGGTAATTGACAAAATAAAAAAAACTAGATAATTTTGTGGTAGTCAAATCCACCAATTCAACTAGTGAGGTTGCCCAAATCTTCCTAAAGGTGATTCTGAGGTTGAATGGATTTCCCAAGAAAATAATTCCAAATAAAGATGCCAAGCTCACTTCAAGGTTTTGTAAGGAACTATTTGTAGGCTTAGTGATGGAATTGGCATTAAATATAGCCTATCATCTACAAAAGGATGGAAAACTGAGAGGAAAAATAGAATCATCAAATACATGTTGAGGATGTATGTGATGCACCAGCCAAAGAAATGGGAAGAGTATCTTCCACTTGTAGAGTTTGCATACAACAATTGGAACGAAGAATCTCTAAAGATGAGCCCATTCGAGGCACTTTTTGGAGAAATAATCCGATAAGATGGAGTGATATAGTCAACAAGGTCCTTATTGGGCTTGATATGCTAAAATATATGGAGAAGCAAATGCATATCATCATGTAGAATTTAAAGTGCAACAAGACTGCAGAAAAGTTGTGCAGGCCAACATATGGTGCATAAGGAGTTCCAATTTGGGGAACATGTTTACTTGAGAGTTAGAACCAAGAATATTTCCTTAAATATTAAGTCTTGGGAAAATTTGGCACCATGGTTTTTTGGGCCTTTTGAGATACTTGAAAGAATAGAGCCAGTGGCCTTACCTCCATCAATAAAATTTCATGATGTTTTCCACTTGGGTTCAAGTCCTTAGAGACATGTCCCATCATAGTAAGGTTGGAAGGATAGGTGTCTAGTAGGAGTCTAGGATCTTGCCTCTAGTTTCAATGGTCTCTAAATGTATCAGTCCTATATTGAACTATGATTTTTCGATATATGTGGATTGTAGTTTGTTGCATATATCTAGGGAGGTTGCTAGTTCCCTATCAAAATTTTGTTGAAAAACGTTGATGATTTTCTCCATGTTCCTTTTCTTAAAAAATATGTATAGGAATCTAATCATTTGATTGATTAGTATATGCTACTGGTGGAACCAAAGGGATATCTCAATCTAGAGCCACTATTCATCCTAGACCAAAGGATCCTAACACTCTGGAATCAAGCAATAGAGCAAGTCAAAGTGTAGTGGAGGCAATTTGGTCCTGTTGAAGCGATTTGGTAAATGATTGATTCCATTAGGGGAATTTTGAGGTCTAAAATGGGCCTCCTAAGAAAAATGTACAACCAAAATAAACATTATAAGAACCAATAGGATTCAAGATGATGATGTCAACCATGGGGGATGATTCACCATTTTGGAATAAAAAAGTAAAAAGATTAAAAAAATAAATAATAAAACTTTTTTTTTCAACTTGTATTTTAAACTTATCTCCCTAAGGTTTTACTCAAATTTTGAGCAGGAGTACTTGTTAGATACAAAATTTAATTTCTCATCCAACAAGTACCCATGTTGCATACTTTTGATGGACCCTGCTATATGAAAAATGAGAAATACATGAAAAAACGTGATTGTAATCACATTTTTCATGTATTTCTCATTTTTCATGTAGTAGGATCCATCAAAAGTATGCAACATGGGTACTCATTAGATGAGAAATCAAATTATGCATCCAACAAGTGTTTCCACTCAAAATTTGAGTAAACCCATAGGGAGATAAGTTGAAAATATGAGCTGAAAAAATAGTTTTTTCTTTTTTCGCTCTAAAATTTGATGATGTAATGTAATATTATTTTATTATTTCCACTATTAGTTTATAATTTCCTTAAGAAGCCCATTTTAGACCTCAAAACTCCCCTAATGAATCTAGGCATCATATCCTTTTTTATTTTTTGGTTGAAGCAAATGTATATAAATTTGTAAATATTGTAGAAAGTTGTGTATATAAAGCTTTGTAAACAATATGTTTGTCTTAAACATGTATTTTGTGTTATATATAGACAAAGAACACTAAGGAAAGTCTTGCTCTAAGTGGGAGGCTTTTGTGACAACCACAGTTATGTTCCAATTATGTATACAATGTAAATATTGATAATAAAAACATGCATTGAAACAAAGGAACATAGATTCTAGAGCTAAGGAGGAAAATTACTTTGGATTGCTTTTAATTTGTTATCACAACCAATAGACTATTATGTGAGCATATTTAATGGGTTGGAATTATGCCATTAAGACGAGCTAGATGATAGGACTGGAGACATGTTCTCTTAGAGGAAAACGAAAGCAAGAAGATACCATCAAAATTAATGAAAATATGATAATGTTGTTGAGGGGGGAGGCAAAAGAAGAGAGGAGGAAAAAATGATGCAGATACAATAGAGAGAGAAATCAATTTTCTGTTGGTAAGAAGGCATGAATAAATTGCTCTCAGGTGAGGAATGATGGTCTCTAGATTCCCTCATAACCAGAAGGTGGAGATGGCTTTTCTCACGAATTCCTTGATGGCTAGGGTGGAGAATTGTTCCTTGGATTCTAAAATGATGATTTTAGAAATAATTTCTTGTTATAGTGTATTTTATAGTGGGTTAATATGGATTCCCCGAGGTGGGTGGAACCACTATGCAGTAGTCTTAACAAGTGGATATTTGTATCTCCAGACTCCTTAAGTTATATTGGCTACTGAATAACTGAAGGGTGGAGGTAAGAGACCTCTAGAATCCTTGTGTGACTATTGACTCCTTACATAGATGGTGGGAGAACCTCTAGAACCCTTTTTTCAACTAGTAGTTGGAGTTTAATCCCTTGAGAAAAAGTCCTCTCGGTCTCTGGAATGTAGCTTGAGGGTGAAAACTACAAGTGAGGGTCGACTACAACTTGTCTATGGTTGAGCAGAGAGTTGTTGTTAGAGACTCAATTGCCTAATTTCAATTCACAATAAGTATCTTCATATGTAAAAATCTTCCATGAAATTTATGTTTATGCTATTAAGTTAATTTTGTGTTGTTTGCATGGAAGGTGCATGGTCTTTCTATGATTAAAGGAATGATATTGTGGTAAGTGGTTCCTTACGGATATGGTTTTGCACTAATGTTCCTCATGCAGGGAAAGATATATATATATATATATAGATAGATAGATAGATAGATAGATATAGATAGATATAGTTATAGATATAGATATATATCTATATATGTGTGTGTGTGTGTGTGTGCGCGCACAAATTAAATACAATTGTGTAGTCGAGGTGTGTAAGCACTGGGGAAGGTATAACAACTTGTGTTGATTTGATTAATATGGAACTTAACTATTGAGCTTAACAATGATGACTCAATTCCACGGAGGGCCTATAAAGGAAATTTTGTTTCCATCTTCTAGCAATAGTAAATTCATTGGTATGATAGGTATTATGATGTGTATGGACCTCATTAAAATGAATGAGAAAAATAAAATATGAACCTATATATTCACATGTTGAAACCATGGTATGCTACTCATATCAATTAGTCATGGAATGAAATATAACAGTCAAATTACATGAATATTTTAATATTGAATACTAGTCATGGTGAGACGAGATACTTACTATATGCAATAGGGTTGGGTAAAAGTGGTCGACACTATTGTGGAATGCTTGTTTAAATGTATTATATACATTCCATAGGTTGGTACAGGGTGATAAAGTCCACACTGTATATTTCATAAGTAACCGCGGTATATTAAAATCGCAATATATTAAAATCGCAATTTACCCTCCATGGATTTGTCTTATATCAAATCAATTAGCATTTTAAAGCCCCATAGATGTCAAATTAAACTACATGTTATACATCTTCGAGAATTACAAAATCATTCATGTTGAAGCCCAAAATTGTCTCTTTTTGACCACCTTCTTACACTCCATCCTCCTTCTTTTTGACTCTAATAACTCTAATTGAGCATCATTCTACAAGGTGCATGGTTTTAGAAGATACTTAAACATATTTTATTTCATAAGTTTCATTTTTATTTATTATTTAACTTAATATTTGCATGAGCTACTGAATTGCACCAATTCTACAGCAAAGTCGAAGGTTCGATAGGTTCCAAAACTCCAACCGAAGAACGAGACATATGGGAAGGTGGCTAATAGTTGGCACAATTATATTTACATATCTTCATGGTCTAGATCAATGATGAGAACACCAAATAGGCCAAGTCAATGCGGAAGTAAACCAACAATGAAGGAGCTAGAGGCAAACTAGATGAGTGAGGAAATTAATTGAGTCATATATTTACCCTCATGATTTTCTTCTCTGATAGAAAATCATGAGGAAATCATCATATATTATCCTCTTATGTTATTTTTAGTCCCTCTCAAGTATGATAGGCTCGTAAATCTCTAAATACTTATTTGATGGAGGTTATAAATCTGCCTCTCAACATGACAAACACAACCTTGCATATTGTTTGAAAAATATTGTTTTACAGGATATAAAATTGTGTTTTATTTGATATGCATATATGGTCCTATGAAGATTCGTGTTGTTTCCTACATATCATAGGAGGGCCCCCTAGAGTTGTAAGGTTTTATTGTTTTCAATTAACATTTCAGTTTTGCATTTTATATCGTGTTTAATTCATTCATCTAACTGTCCAATTCGATTGCTAGTGAATGCTTTTAACAGTGATCATAGAGTTCATAACATAGAATATTTTATTTAATCATTTTGTTTTAGGATGAATGAGTGAAGCCGAGATCTCTTATGAACAATATAGAAGAGTGTGGATTGATTTATGATTTAGAGTATAATTTGAAGAGGATTTCAATTTCCAATTCATGTTAATTTCTCTTTTTTTGTCACTGTGATTTAGATTTAGTATTTAGTTGAGTAAGTGTGATATGTATTTTTGCAAAGTGTGATCTTTCTTTTGAGAAAGTGTGATAATACTAGTTTCATATTTCTTTCAAGCAAGTGTGATCCTTCTTTCAAGTAAAGTGTGATATTTCATTTAAGCAAGTGCAATAATTTTGATTTCATTTTTGTTAAAGAGTGGCATATTTATTTTCACGTAAGAATGATGAAAACATTTGCATCTCGATATCTCAATTTAATATAGGAATTTCTTGAATAATAAGGACTTCTAAAATATACAATACACATACACTTCATCAGTATACTAGCCCTGGTCGATAATTTATGTAGTAATTTAACATCAATTAAATTACCAAACATTTTTGTGTCATTTCCAAGGAAGTGTATATAGGAGTCTTTTTCCTTTGATTAAAAAAAATGATATGCATAGGGAAAGAGATTCTAAAGGTAGATTTGTAAGTAGAGGTAAGAATCTGATTCCAACATCATAACTCACCCCACCATGACCTCATAGTGCCACACCATCTACCCAAACTCATATTCCATCAAATGCAGGAAAACATAGACTTCCCTAGGTACTTAGATTTGAAATCTAACCTAAAGATTCACCAACTTCTTCTGCTAAAGTCGTAATAGAAGAAGAAGATCCTACATCCCCAACAGAAGGAGTATTTTTTCTATCTTCAATTGCAAAACAACTTCTAGGATAAGAATTGGAAATCCCTAGTGAAGAGGAAGAAGAAGAAACCTATATTAACATTCCATTGAGAGAAGAACTAGAGGAGATAGAGGATGAACTAGAAAAACCAATTTCGGAACCTTACATTAGCTCTGAGGAATCTACAGTGGTAGGAGAAGGGGAAGGGAAGTACATAATGTGAATGGTGAACAACCCATGATTGGAGCTGGAAGAGGAGGAAATAGAGGAGGTGGAAGAGGTGGAGGAAGAGGAAGAGGAGATCCAGAACATTTTTTATTTCTCATCTTTGATGAAGATACCACAGCCACAATGAAAAATATCTCACCCTCTATCCTCCCTAATTTCCATGGATTACGAAATTAGGATCCTAAAACTGTTGGGTTGTGTTATATTCTTTCCATGACTAGCCTAAATAGTTAACTGAGGGGTTAGAGGGGGGCGGAGCGCCCCCTTCATTGTGCCAATTATGTAGCGGGGGGGTCACAGGGGGGGTAGCCCCCCCTATCCAAGGAGTTTGAGCGAGGTGGGTAGCCCCCCTATATTAGGTTGGGCGGAACTAACTATGCTTTTGTGCATGGTTTTTGCACATGGTTTTGAATGTGATGGTTTTCGGTCCATGGTTTTGGATGTGATGGTTTTTAGTCCATGGTATTGGATGCTTCAACATGTATAAATATGTATTGTAACATTGAAAGGAACATAATGAAAAATCAATCTGGTAGTCCCGATTTTGGGATCTAGGGGAAAATATTTGTGTATATGTCTTTTATGTGTTATTCTCTTGCATTGTTTATTTTCTGTGTTTTAGAATTCATATGCAGGTAATTTCTGTATGAGGTTAAAACCTACATTTGGTATCGGACTTGTTTTGGCTTCAAGGGGATGCCTTTGATGCTGAGGGGTTTCACTCAGGCCTGTGGTAGACCCTGTTTAGTGCGAGATTTGCGAGATCAATTATGGTGGTGAAAGAAGATAGAGAGCAATGGAAAGATAGAGATCGAGAAATTTAATGGTCAGAGTTTTGAGTTGTGGAAACTCAAGATGGAGGATCTATTGGTGGATAAATATCAGTAGATCATGGTAGATCTGTGTACCCAAACTAACAAGAGTGTCCGATGAAGAATGGAAGAAGTTGGATCGGAAGGCAAAGAGCACAATGTGATTGTGCTTCTTAGGTTCAGTATTGCTTAATGTATCAGGGGAAGCTACGGAGAAGGCTTTGTGGGAAAAGTTAGGGACTTTGTACCAATCTAAATCTCTGGTGAATAAACTGTTCCTATGGAAAATGTTGTATAACCTGAGGATGAAAGATGGAGACTAAGTGACAGAGCATCTGAACGCATTTAATACTGTGGTAAGTCAATTATTATCTATTGATATTAAAATTTCATATGAATATAACTGCATCATTTTTTTGTGTTCTCTACCAGATTCATGGGAGATTTTAGTTATTGCAATAGGTAGCAATGCACCTACCTTACAGTTTGATGAAATAGTCTCATCCTTGTTGATGAAGGAGATGATCAGATAGAAAAATATGCAGAACCAGAATGGTGATGCCTTGTCTGTACGAGGACGGTCCCAGAACAGAAAAAAAAATAAGTCATCGAGTGGGAGATCTAAATCTCCAGGAAATCCTGTAAAGGTGGTATGTTGGAAATGCGAAAAGGAAGGGTGCTACAAAAGGGACTGTAAATCTAAATCTCCTGACAAATGAAAGGGATCTGATGATGCTCCTTCTATAGAGGTAAAAACCACCTCAGATGAAGGTGGGAATGTGTACTTGGCTTCTTCAAGTACACATGTAGATCATGAGGCATGGTTGATTAACTCAGGTGCATCCTTTCACTTCCTCCCCATAGAGAGTGGTTCTACGAGTATGGGAAATATGATGGTGGTGATGTTTTCTTGGGGGATGACAGGAAGGCTAGAATCATTGTTCGTGGAAAAGTAAAGTTGAAGTTGCAAGGTGGAAGGGTTAGAACACTTCCGAGTGTTTTGCATATTCCTGCATCGGCCAGAAATCTGATTTCCGTAAGCAAGTCGGATGATGCAGGTGTAAAAACAGTGTTCGAGAAGGATACCTGCAAGATGGTTCGGGGAGCACTGGTATTGTTGTGGGGAGTTCGGATTGGAACTTTGTACAAGTTTTAAGGTAACACTGTTGTTGATGGGTGCAACAATTCTATGGTTCCTGAAAGTGGAGCAGAAAATCTAGTGGTGTCTAGAGACAAGACCGTGCTATGGCATCAAACGCTTGGACATATTGGAGAGAAGGGCCTTCGAATACTTCATGGTAAAGGTATGGTAGAAGGTATGAGTAATATCTCCCTGGATTTTGATTTCTATAAAAATTGTGTATATGGGAAGCAGAATCAGGTGAGTTTCCCCTCTGGTGGTAAGAGGGTGAAACAGATATTAGAGCTTGTGCACAGTGATCTGTTTGGACTTGTGAAGGTTCCATCACTGGGTAAGTCTATGTACTATGTAACCTTTATAAATGACTTCTCAAGGAATACATTGATATATTTCCTTAAGAGGAAATCTGATGTCTTTGACAGGTTTAAATAATTTAAGGCTCTGGTGGAAAACCAGATAGAAAATAA
>APFE031263801.1:1952-13254 GCA_000404065.3 Pinus taeda | reverse complement strand
GAAGGAAACCCATTGGTAGAAAATGGGTGTTCAAGAAGAAGACAAATGCAGAAGGAAAGGTGGAGAAATACAAAGCTTTATTGGTAGCAAAAGGTTATTCCTAGGTGTCGGGAATTGATTTTGGTGATATTTTTTCTCCTGTTGCCAAGGTAGCTTCTATTATATTACTTTTATCTATTGCTACTGCTTTTGATTTTGAGGTAGAATAGATGGATGTGAATACAACATTTCTTCGCAGGGACCTGGAAGATAATATCTACATGAAGCAACCTGAAGGCTTTGTGGTGAAGGGTAAGAAAGAACTGGTATGCAAGTTAAAGAAGTGTTTGTATGGGTTAAAACAACACCAAGGATGTGGTATCAAAAATCTGATACATTTATGCGAGAACATGGCTTCACTAGAAGAAAAGCAAATGTTGGCTTGTATGGGCCTGACCCAGGTTCAAAGATGATTTAGCCAAGAAAATCCTAGTACTACTGGCCCTTTCAGCAACAGTCCATGGAGCACAGACTGAGGTCTCACCCAAAGTAGTATGGGACGGTGCTAGAACCAGGTTTCCACACCTTGGGGATGTCTAATGGGCTTTTGGAGGTTCACGGTTTGACTGTGCGCACACGTCACTACATGCACCTATTAGTCCCTTGCAACCTGTCATGTTGCCTTCACGCATCCCTACCTGCGGTGTGATCCATATTATACCCAAGTTCCTTGCTTATTTAACTTTTTATTACCTGATTACTTAACTTATCTGTGTAAGGCTAGTGCAAAATTAATAGTATATCCAGCAATCATATAAGTGCATGCAATAAACAAAACGGTATAATGTAAAGAAGGTAATTCACAGGTAGATGCATAGAAATTAGAATCAACTTCTCTTTATTATTCTTTGTTCAAGGTTACAGACTCGACACTGCCCTGTGCACTCAACTCCAGGGGTCCATGCACTCAGTTGCAAACTCTACTAGGCCTTTGTGCACTCAGCTACAGAGCCTCTTCCTACTACTACAAACTAGTACTCTTAGACTCTTACTCTATGCTCTATCTTCGCTACTTAGCTTCTTCGCTCCTTCATTACCTTTACAACATAGAGCCTCGCTCTATTTATACAATCCCATGGTCCACGGACCATGGGTAGGCCAACATGACATTACATTACTTTACAATACTTAGGGAAAACAACCCTATGACTCAACATATGCTTCACACTCCGCACCTGCAATTTGTGGACTCTTATGATACATATGTCAAAAACTTGGACTTTGAGCCCCAAAACATGTTGTGGGGTGATTCCATGCCCAACAGGTCCCCGACACAATCATCGTGACTTGTCCACGAGTCACTCGAGAAAAGATAAAACCTGATCATTGAATTTATTAGAAGTGAAATTAGAAACTCATGTCATTGACTTGTTGGTGCGGTGAACTTGGCGTCGAGCCCCTCCAACTGATCTTATACTGCTCAAATGTTGGAAACGCGCTGAGCTGTTATCTATTGTACATGTTGCATTCTTGCATCTGAATCATCTATGTCTGAGTTGTGTCCTTACCTTGGTACCGACATCTGTTGTGCGTGTTTATAGTCCCGCACCTTTGTTCATCTCATCGGGTCATGAAGATTGTGCTTTGGTTGGTTAGCCAGAGAGTCAGCCCATCTATGTAGTGTTCCAAGCGACTGTTGTTTACTTTTCTTGGGAAGGGTTCTCTATTTAGTTTGACTAGATGGAACGCGCCTCCATCTATGACCTCCTTAACCACGTATGGTCCCAACCAGTGGATTCTAAGTTTTCCTGGAAATTTTTCAAATTTACTGTCATACAACAATACTAAGTCATTTACCTTGAAGGTGCGCAACTTGATATGGCGGTTGTGCTAGGCCTTTTCATGCTGCTTTTGTACTTGTTGATTGAATCTAGCCAGAAATCATTCTTGCTCGAGTTCTTATAATTGCGCGAGCCTTTCTTCGAGAGCTTCGTAGTCTGTCATGATTGTGAGCGCTACTATTCATAGAATAGGTATGATGTATTCCATCGGCATGACAACTTCCGTGCCATAGACTAATCAAAAAGGTGTCTATCCCATCAATTTCTTACACGTTGTCTTGTACACCCATCATACGGCAGGTACACATAGCTCCTAGTCATTTCATTGCGCGTTACATACTTTGGTCAGCGTTGTCTCCAGTATTTTGTTGAATGCCTCTACTGTCCCATTAGCTTTTGTGTGGTACGGTGTACTTTTCTGATGATAGACTTGGAATTTTGTTGTGAGCATGCTGATGGTTTCATTCAGGAAATGTGTTCGGTGATCACTCATTATGATTTTCAGATAGCCAAATCGTGTCAACACATTTTCGAATAAAAACTTCACAGCCATAGCGGTTATGCAGTCCTTAACCAATTTCACTTCCACCCATCATGTCATGTACTCCATCGTGGTGATGATGTAGCATGCACCCTTCTTTCCCTGAGGTTTGATCGGTCCCACAAAGTCGATTCCCCATTTTTAAAATGGTTGCAGTGTCATTTGTGGACTTAGTGGCATCTCATCCGTTCGTGACAGTTTTCTAGTTCTTTGACATATATCACAGGCCTCACAGTGTGCTTTCAAATCCTAGTGTAGGGTTGGCCACCGTAACCCTGCACGAAGAATCTTATGTGTCGTCGCACGTCCTGCATAGTATCCTCCTACAGTGCCCCCATGCACTTTCATAAGGATCTGGCCTCATTCAAACTTAGGTACGTATCTTCGCAATATCTCATCATTGCCCATTTTGTATAGGTGCCCCGTGATGACAGAAAATTCTGGCATGTGCACTACCAATTCCTTTTTCTGTTGGACTGAGTATTCCTTCAGCGCAGTCCCTATTGTTAGAAAATGAATTATATCTTCGAGGTGTCCATCCGCAACGTGCACGGAAAAGAGTTGTGCATCAGGTAGTTCTTCCACCAAATTTGTGATTTCCTCGCCCGTATCAATTCATGACAAGTGATATGTTCCTTTGTTTAGGCATCCCAGCTTTTCTATGACCTCAAAATCATATTCTTGAAATAGTGAGAGCCATCTGCATATGCACCCCCCAACACAAGCTTATTCACCAAATATTTCAACACGGAATGGTCGGTGTACATTTTGAAATGTCCTCTGAGTAAATAATGTCGGTATTTTTGGAGTGTGTACACCATTGCCAACCCCTCGCATTTAGTGGTAGAATATTTATTTTTCGGCTTTGGAAAATCTCCGACTTGCAAATGCGATCTGGTGATCCACACCCTCCGCACCCTCCTGTGTGAGTACGACTCCCAGTGCAATACGTCACGTATCAACATGTACATGAAATTCCACATCCCATTTTGGGAAGACCAGGATTGGAGAAACCAAACATTTCATGAAATCATCATTCCAGCAATATGTAACATCCCTTTTCAATAGCTTTTCCATCGGCGATATTATTTGGGCATAACTTTTAATGAACTTCCTATAGTATCCAGTGTGCCCCAAAGTAGTGCATAGTTGTTTAACACTCCGCGATGCTTCCAAATTTAGGATAACGATAATATTCGTAGGGTCCACCATCAAGCCTTGTTTGCAGACCACATGTCCCAGCAGGTTTCCAAAGGGAACAAGGAATGTGCACTTCTTAAGGTTCAGCGCAATCTAGTGTCAGCGGCAAGTATCCAACATCAAGCGTAAGCTCGCTACATTGTGCTTAACTAATCCAAAGACAGTCCAATCATCCAGATAGACTTCTAAGAACTTGTGGATGTATTCTTTGAACACGGCCACAACGATGCATGAAAATATAGTTGGCGCGTTCTTCAGTCCAAATGGCATAACGGTGTATTGAAAGCAGCCCCATTCTCTTGCAAAGTTTGTTTTTCTCCTATCTTTTGGCATGATCTTGATCTGATGGTACCCTGAGAACCCATCCATGAATGAGTATGATTCCTGACCGCCAACATTCTCCAGTACTTAATCTATGAATGGTGTCGGGAACGGATCGTGTACATAGGTGTCATTTAGCTTCCTGAGGTCCATGCATATTCTTATTTCGCCCTTTTGTTTTTTCTCCTATACTACCATAGGGCTCACCCAGTTAGATTCTTCCACAGGTTCAATAATTCTGGCTGTGAGCATTTTGTCTAATTTGTCTTGGACCTTTTCTTTATATTTTGGATTCAAGCGGTAAGTCCATTTCTTAACAGGCTTTGCGTCGGGTTTCAGGGTGATCTTCATCATCCCTAAGTCACCAACGATCCCTTTTAAGTCCGTAATTTTGGTTGGGAATAAGTCTTAGTATTCACGGAGTAACTCAGTGACCTTATCCACCGTGGCATCGTCCCAATAGTCCCCAAGCATTGCTACCTCGGCTCTGCCTCCATTCCAATGTTGACCTGCTTCCTCTTTAGCGGCATGGTGATGTCAGGGTCTTCAAGTGATGGTCCTCGAATCTCGCAACAACCTTCCATTTCTGAGATGTTAATATTCCGTGGGTCCATATCATCTTCCTCAACATTTACATTGTAACACTCTAGCACGAAACTCAATTGTGTCACCCATTCTGGCTGAAGTACTTCCGTTGGTTCCTAGGGTATTTTGAAGATAGCAGCTTTTACAGCCTGTATGCATCGTCAACAATATCTGACCAACGATCTTCAAATGTGAACGTTAATAGAAATCCCTCATGCAAGTCATCCCATTTGCCTGTAGCATGGCGGAGCTCTATCTCAGTATACCAATTCATGGGTATGACATCCAAGGTATGATAGAATAAATGTACCCATTTAGGCTGTGGCTCTTCCCCATAGACCTTGGTCCATTTCACAAGGTGTGTGTGTGGATCATCTCATCCATCATATTTGTCTACTAGCCATATCTGCAGTTTCCCAAATCATAGGCACATCATTCTTCTGCATCCACGCTAGTCCTCAAAAATTCCTTGATGTGTGCCCCACCATTGTGTAGGCGTTGCATGCAGTGCCCACTTCAACGCATCAAACCGCTACTATTCTGGTACTGCGTTTTCAAACTTGTTCAAGAATTCAACCACCACTGTCAACCCACCATATATTAGCAAATCCCCTACCTTTGTTGTCACGCAGTGCAGTGATCTAACCATCATGTTGCAATTAATTGTTGTTACATCGTGCAACTGATTCTGCCATTGCTCTATCTCTTCATCTGAATCTGAAGTGCAGGAGCTTTTGCGCTCCCACGAAATCCTTCCATCTATAGTTGGATTCATCCAATCCTCTTCTCAGATAGTTATCTTGTAAATACAATTGATATCATCATCATTATCATCGTCGCGCACCAATTCAGTGTATCGCACTCCTTCGGCTGGATCTAGCGGTACTACTATGCTTAGTGACTTTTTCTCCAAGATCATTTTGTGCTTCTTCATATTTATGACTACATTCATATCGGTGGCCAACTCTATTTATAGTAGCGCAGGATAGGGATTACTATCATCAACAATATCTATCACTTAAAAATGTGCCTGTGTGCTCACACCTTTAGTATCTATTGTTACCCCTTGCAATCTTCCCATGGGCAAGAACTTGTGTTGGTTCTCCATTTGTAACTAAATAGGAGACCACTGTAGTGTGGGTATGCCCATGCATTCCCATGTTTGTTTTGGTAGTACATTCGCATCCGATCTGAGATCCAGGTTTACCTGATCCATTTCATATTCGTTGATTTGCAAAGTCAACCTCATTTCCCTTCCTGTGCATAATGCATGCTTTCCAAGTTTCTGGACCACACACAGTTCCCCTAACCCCACGCATCTAGTCGTAAGTTCCTCTAGTCCTTTTACTACCTTGCTTTTGCATAGTAGTTTCATGAATGTCTCCAAAAAAGTAGTGAGCATTGAAGGATCCATCCCTGGTTCTAATTGATCCTTACTACCTGAAGTGGAGGCCTCCCTGTAGCTCTTCTTAGTTATGTCTCCTTCGTGCATTCTAAATCAAATTCAGGTTCCTTAGGAGGAGCCTTGCAAACCCACACACTTTCTTCTGATTGTTTCCCTTTATCATCGCCAGTGGTGACACCACTCCTAAGCATGATGTTTACATTCGGGTTTTCTTGGCGCAGTTCAAACCTCATCATTTGCAAATTCCAAGTTCGAGGGGTCTGAAGTACCCCTTTTACGCACAGTCTCGCTATCAATGTAGGGCAGTCTTCTGCCTCATGATCAAAATGAGTACAAGACAAAAATGATGTCCCTATCGGGGTTGTACAATCGTGGGCATAGTGCCCTCGCCCTCTGCAATTATAACAAATTAACTGACCGCGACCCCTTCTTAGTCCCATTCCACCTCGACCTCGACTGCGCCCTTGAAATCCAACATGCGTCATTCCTGCATTCGGGTCAAGGGCTCGTGTTTTGGTTTGCACCCTGTAGGCAGGAATCCAATCCATCATTAGTTCGTAGCTTCTATAGGTGCATTCATCATGGCCTACTGACCTGCAGAAATTACAAAACAATTGTTGGGACATCTGCATATACTTCTGCAATAGATGACAATTATCCATGGTGTGTTTTCCTCCTATCTGACAGATTGCACACCATAATGTAGATGTTGTGCTCAGTCCTACCCTTGCCTCAAGTCTTAACGGCATCGACCCTCTTCCTGCCAAGTAATTCGCAAACACTGGACAGTGGTCCTTGTCATGTCCTTGGCCTTTGCATTTTATGCACCATACCTCCTCGCACACCTCTAGCCAACATGTCTTGTCCTGTTTCAATCTCTGCATTTCCAGCCATATATTTTGTAGTTGCACATGGATTTGTTGGACTCCCATACTAGGGTCTTGTATAGGGGTCTCATGCAATATTATTGCCATCTCCAAATATTTGGCCTGGGTAGAAATTTTTTGCTATGACAATGTCGTCCGTAAGTGTGGAGTTAGTGATGCTACAAACCACACGTGGTGTTGTCCATCCGTCAACGTCATGTTGGCTTCGCGAATCATACCCTTCAGTATTTGGTCCAGATCCCAGGGGGTCCTGCCCGAGAGCATCGTGATCTCCTTAAACCTGATGATTGACTGTGTTTCCAACGTTGGCCTGATAAATTCCCTGTTCGATGCGGCCTAGATTTCTGTGATTCCTGCATTTGGATGGTCATTAGAATGCTTGATGTACCATGTTAATGCGCAATCCTCCAACGCACTCACCAATGTAGCCTCCTTGATATTTTCATCTGTGACACATTGTGGTTCCCATACTACTCTTACCACAAACCAAAATTGGTCCGAATATTCATTCCCCACTCCTTTGAATACCAATAGTTTGATCATACTCACAATACTGCACTATGGTGGTGGCGGAGGTGGGGTGGGTGGAGATGGAGGTGAGAATGGTGAGACAGGTGGTGGTGTGGGTGGAGGTGGTAAACATGGAATGCACTGCCTTATCAGACTAACCGCGCTTCTCAGAGAAACTTTCACAAGCTCTTCCTCACTTTCCCACAAGGGGGGAATTAAGGGACTCATTTCCAATTCTTCGCTACTTTCACTTCTGTAGATCTTCCCACTTCGTGTAGTCCCAAACATTAATTTATTCACATAACCTATTTTTCACACAATAACATCTTAATCCAAGTTTCCAAAGATTTAATATACTTACCTCACAGTCCCTTGAGGAAATGTCGCTCCGCCTCACTATAGTTGATGGTTGTATCTACCACAAACTCAGTGATAAATCTTCCTATAATTCGGTCGAGCCAATCGTCCACAGCTTGCACGATCTTATCTCCTGACGCTTCTAGCCTGTGCACTAATTTTGGAGTCCACATGATTGGTTTGCTGAGCCTACACCTTTCCTGACTATCTACTAGCTTCGTGATTCACTCATACAGCTCAGAGGGAAAGGATGCAAAGAAAATTTTGTGGATTTACGTATACAAATAGTGCTCCAACCACTATTCCTTAGATACTCAAGGATTTCTATTTCCTGCGCCATGAACTCGTGAATCTTCTTGTCCAACCACTCTTAAATTTCTTTCTTTGTGGGATTCCAGTGGCACAACATCAGACATCCCTTATGCAGATCTTGGTCCTCGCAACGGAACCATTTTTTGGCTTGTATGGGCCTGAACCAAGTTCATAGGTGATTTAGCCAAGTAAATCCCGATACTTTTGACCCTTTGGGCAACATTCCGTGGAGCGCGGACTGAGGTCTCACCCGAATGAGGTATGATAAGGTGCTAGAACCAAATTTCTACACCCTAGGGATGTCTGATGGGATTTTGGCGGTTCATGGTTTGACCCTGTGTGCATGTCACCACGCACACCTATTAGTCCCTTACAACCTGTGATGCTGCCTTCACGTAGCCCTACCTGGGGCACGATCCATATTATACCCAAGTTCCTTGCTTATTTAACTTGTTATTACCTGATTACTTAACTTATCTGTGTAAGCCTAGTGAAAATTAATAGTATATCCAACAATCATATAAGTGTGCGCGATAAACAAAACAGTATAAATGTAAAGAAGGAAATTCACAAGTAGATGCACAGAAATTGGAATCAGCTTCTCTTTATTATTCTTCGTTCAAGGTTACAGACTCGACACTACCTTGTGCACTCAACTGCAGGGGTCTGCGTACTCAGCTGCAGACTCTACTAGGCCTCTGCGCACTCAGTTGAATAACAGAAAGAATAAAAAATGTTATGTAAAAAGAGAAAAGAGCAATAATATGCCAAAATGACCAAATATAAAAAAAAAAAAGATATTGTTGTGCATAGTCATTGAAAAATAGAAGACACACTGTTGTTGCATATCCATAGCAAAAACAAGAAAAATGCAGCTGTGTATATGTATAAAATGGACATATTGCTGTAATTATTGTCTGCAAAAGAATATTTTTGTGTCTCCCCAAAACCAAGCCCTGTTTTCCTCTCTACCCCTTCCCTAAAATCCTATTCAATTAAGATCCCTTTTCCCTTATGACAAGATGTAAAAGAAGTCTTATTCCCCTATGATTAAATCCTAATAAAGTATTTCGTTGCAAATGATTTCCTAATGATGGAAGATGAGATGATATGTTTAACATTTTGTGAATTATCCCTTAAAAATCCCTATTTTTATATATTTTCCCATTCCTTATTAAAAATCCCTCCCCTAACATTTCCCTTATGATTTTTTCCCCTTGAAAACATCATACTTCTCAACATTTTTGTAGGCAGAGGCAGCAGTTCAATTTGTCCTTCAGTTTGCCCATCTTGCTCCAAAACCATGTCAGATATCGAGACTTATGAGCAAGGTGATGACCATTCATCATCTACAGAGGTTGAGGTACAGCAGAGGCCTCGTAAGGGTGGAAAAGGTGGTCATCATAGGAGAGAGGAACCCACCTCTTTGGCAGAATTGCAGGCCTGTCCTTTGGCAATGAATGGTTTCCATTATATGTCATGTTTTCAGTTCTGTGAGAGGCTTGCTCAGATTCAGCATCACAGGGAGTTGGCCCGTTTATTTGTTTTGCACCTTCATGATGGGTAGGTCACTCTTGCAGGGGTGAATTTTGTATTATCTCC
This sequence comes from Pinus taeda, assembly GCA_000404065.3. Classification (NCBI taxonomy): domain Eukaryota; kingdom Viridiplantae; phylum Streptophyta; class Pinopsida; order Pinales; family Pinaceae; genus Pinus; species Pinus taeda. The sequence continues at coordinate 3,714 of APFE031263801.1, read as the reverse complement.
GGAGATGATTTCAGAGGCTACCGGGATACCAAATGTGGGTGAGGTGTGGCCCAAGTGCAAAATGCTGGATTTTGTTTATTTTGAGCCATATGTCAGGCCAGCATTTGTGAGTCACTTGTCAGGGGTCTTTCCTTTCATATTCCTCCGAGCGGAGTATGCTCCAATCATGCGGCTTATCATGCATTACTTTACATGCGAGGGAAGATTTTCACAGGTCTTCTCTTGTCACATTCACATGTTGATGCACTTTACCCGAGTGAGGATGATGAACATCCCGGTTTTCTTCTTCCAGGACATTCAGAGGATGTCATCCGTGTTTCAGAGGCAGTCCCCAGCTCAGCAGCATAGGAGTTTGTGCCATCATGGTCTCATCCAGCTTATTGTTTCTCATCAGTTGAGTCAGCCGAGCATTCCATGGGCAGATTTCATTTCTCGTGAGTTCTTTACAGCACCACCACAACCACAGCTAGAGCCAGAGGCCATTCATGAGGAGGGAGGTCCATCACACCAGCTCAAGATTATTGTGCCGACACATGTTGTTCCCCCACTGCAGTGTACATATCAAAGAGGTCATAGAACCTTGTTTGCAGCAGCTCGACGAGTATTTTCTCCACAGCAGGTGGAAGGGGTCTCTTCATCATCATCAGATCAGTGAGTGTTATCTCCACACCAGGTGGAAGGGGCCTCGTTGCCAACAACAGCACAGGTAGCAGAGAAGGGCAAGCAGCCCATGATTGAGGCGAGATTGTCAGGTGATCTGGTTATTGATCTTGACGCTGGTTCTCCTAGCACAGATCTCAAGGATATCATCCGAGAGCAAAGCACTGAGATTCATTCGCTGCAAACAAAATTATTGATGGCAAATTGGATAATCAAATATTTAGAGCAGTGAAACAAACAGTTGGAGGATGAGAAAGAGTTGGATGAGCTATGGGGGATTCAAAGTGATCGAGTCATCAACCGTAGGAGGCCCGGTGACTTGCTGCCCAAGGAGAGAGAATCCATGCTTATCTGGGTGAATACACACTTAGAGAGGCTGATGGCTAAGGCCAATCGAAACAACAAATTGCTAAGGAACATGAAAAACCATTATTGGGCTAGGATGCATGTTTGAAAGGCAAAGATGAAAATGTTCCAAAGAAGGTTGTCCGCGGTCCGCAAGAGGAAGAAGAAGACCAACCCGCTCCGTATCCTGGCTGAGGCCTCTCTCACTCACCATGATACTCATTATCTTCCTCCTAGCAGCAAACCCAAGAAATTTTGAGAGTTTTGAGGCATTTTTGGCATTTTTGAGAATTTTACAGGTTTTGGCCATTTGAGTGGTCTCACCCCGTGCGCAACCAGTCATGAGGACAACTCATAACGAGGAAAACTCTACATTTTTGGAATTTTCATGAAATGATACACTTGCCTATGGAAGGGTTTCAAATTTTATGAAGATTTGGGCTCCCAAAAGCTCAAAATACATGCAAATTTTGACTTTCTGCCCCTTTTTTGAGTTACAGAAAGCTGCCTTGGGAGAAATGACTTTTGAGGGGACAAATCAACTCCAAATTCAAAAAGTGTATTTGGGTTGGAAATTAGACTCACATACCTTTCCAACGAGCTATCTTGAACCTGATTTGGACACCGGGAAGGCCCTCAAACAGAGCTTCCAATGCGCGCGACCAGTCAAAGTCAAGGCCGCGACCACTCAGGGAAATTTGCCTGTTTTGACCAGTTCGGCCAGCAAAACACTGTTTTCACCTTGGTTGACTTTTGA
>APFE031263795.1:0-12477 GCA_000404065.3 Pinus taeda | reverse complement strand
CACGTATTCTGCTTCTATTGTGGAATCTGCTGGAACTGATTGTTTGCGTGATCTCTAAGAGACAGCTCCTGATCCAAGACTCATAGCATATCCTGAAGTAGATACTCCAGTTTCTTTGTCTTCATCGAAGTCTGAATCAGAGTATCCAATCAAGCTGAAGTCGTCCACCTGTGTATACTTGATTCCAAGGTCTTGAGTTCCCTTCAAGTACCTTAGAACTCTTTTTGCAGCGGACCAATGTCCCTCACAAGGCTTTTGCATAAACCTGGAGAGAATTCCAACAACAAATGAAATGTCTGGTCTGGTAGTAGTGAGGTAGTTGATACTTCCTACAAGCTGTCTATACTTTGTTGCATCCTCAAGTTCTTTTCCTTCAATAGATGTGAGCTTTAAGTTTTGTTCCATTGGAGTAGTAAGAGGATTGCACTCTGTCATGCCAAACCTGTTCAACGGATCTCCAATGTATTTCTTTTGAGAAAGAAATATGGACTTCGGATGTTGGGTTACTTCAATGCCAAGATGTAATGAACATAGCCCAAATCAGTCATTTCAAAACTTTTCCCCAATTACTTCTTTATGGATGCAATGTAGCTTTCATTGTTCCCTGTCATCAAAAGATCATCTACATATACCGCAAGTTATACAACTGTTTTTCCAACTTTATTGACAAATAAAGTTGCATCATCAAGATCATAATGTTTGAAATTGAGTTTCAGAAGATGCTTAGTTAGTTTTTCATACCAGGATCGCGGTGCTTGTTTGAGGCCATACAAGGACTTCACCAGTTTGCATACTTTATGTTCATGTCCTTTCACCACAAATCCTTCAGGCTGGGACATGAAAACATTCTCTTTTAGATCTCCATTTAAGAAAGCAGTTTTTACATCCATTTGGTGGACTTTCCAACCGTTCTGAGCTGCTAGTGCAAAGGTGTCCGGATGGTAGCCCATTTTGTTGTGGGGGAAAAAGTTTCCTCATAATCGACCCCTTCCTTCTGTGCAAAACCTTTTGCCACAAGCCTAGCTTTTTGCTTATCAAGTGAGCCATCAGGTTTATACTTGTTCTTGTAGACCCACTTGCAGCTAATTGGTTTGGTTCCTAATGGAGGATCAACCAGCTTCCAAGTGTCGTTCTTTATGAGGGCATCATACTCCTTTTGCATTGCTTCTTTCCATTCATCATGAGAAGTAGCTTCTTTGAAGGAAGTTGGTTCAAAATCTGTAGAGAAGTTCAATTCACAATCATAAGAGACATCCATATCAACAGGTGAATTAGAGTCACCTACATCACCTCCATTTTGCCGGTTTGAATTTCTAGTTCCTATATTTCCAACCTCATTAGGATGAACACTTTCAAGTGTTGTTGTCAGCCACTTTGGGGGACCTTTCTCAGATGGTCCAGGGTACTCTGTTGATTGAGTTGGGACTAAATCAAGATTGAGTCTCCCAATTCTATCAGTTACATCACTTAAAGCATCATCCGTTGTTGGAGTTTCATGCGGGGGAGAGTGTTCTTCATAATAAGATTCCACATGTTGATCTAGTATAGGAATCCCCCCTTCAAGATATGGAATCTGATTATCAAATTCTTGAAATGATTTTGCTTTTGCAAATATATCCAAGCAATCAAGTTGCCGCTCAACAACATTGTCAGTTTTGTATGATTCAAGAAACATTACATCTCTAGATACAAAAAACTTTTTATTTACTTCATCATAGAGACGATATGCTTTGGAGGTGTTTGAATACCCTAGGAAGATACACTTACAACTTCTAGCACCAAGTTTGTTTCTACATACCTTTGGTATCAAGGCATAACAAGTGGAACCAAAGACCCTGAGATGCTTTACCGAAGGAACATGTCCATACCACATTTCATATGGAGTCTTGTTTCTTATAACATTAGATGGACATCTATTCTTTATATATGTAGCACATAGAACAACATCAGCCCAAAACATTATCTTTACATTTTTGAAGAAGAGCATGGACCGTACCATATTTAAGATTGTCCTATTCATTCTTTTAGCTACACCATTCTGTTGGGGATTATAAGTCACAGTTGTTTGATGTTTGATCCCATGTTGGCGAAGATAGTTTTCAAATTCATTTTATGTGTATTCCTTTCCATTATCAGTGCGAATAGACCCAATATCATATTGTGCATCATTTTCAATCCATTTATGAAAATTCTTGAATGTTTGAAAAACATCATATTTGTTCTTTAAGAAATAAACCCAACACATTCTGGTGTAGTCATCAATAAATGTCATTATATATTTGTTTCCATTTGAAGAAGGAACAGGCATTGGACCACATAAATTTGAATGAATGAGTTCAAGTTTTTTATGTGCTCTTGAATGTGAATCATGAAAAGACTATTTGCTATGCTTTCCTAGAATGCAAGCATCACACTGCTTAAGTTTCCAAGGAATTATAGGCAAACGAGCAACACCATTTTTCTTCAACAAGCAGAGGCTGTCATAGTTCAAATGTCCAAATCTAGCATGCCATAATAAACTTGATGGAAGTGTACCTTCTTCATGATGAGAATTGTATGAGAAATGTTGTGTATGAGAAGAGGTTCCTTGCAACTTGAGAAGCCTTTCTTCTTCTATTCCCCTCATGACAAGTGAGTGGTCAGATGCTTTTCTTACCTCAAGCTTACCATCAAACATATGAATGGAGTGACCTTGCTGGCAGTGTTGGACCAAGGACAAACAAAGTTTTCTCTTCGCTTTGCGGGAGATATAGGAACATGGTGCAGAAGAAAGTTCTAGAAGGACTAGGCATTTAAGCCTGATTGTGCAAGCCTTGATGGCTTGATTTTTGATTGGTCTGCAAGTATACTCTCCTCAACATTGTCAGTGAATCTTCAAAAAAAATCTTTTCTATGAGTCATGTGGTAGGTTGCTCTTGAATCAAGCAACCAATCATTTTTCCAAGAAGCAAGTGAAGCATTAAATAAATCTTCATTTACTCCAATGTTACATTGTGCCACAACATAGTGAGCGGATTCAGGTGCTTTACATTTGATACGTATCATCAGTTTTACGTTTTTGTTGGTTTGTTTTCTACTCAATTTTGTCCCATGGTATCTTGCATGTAGAGGCATCATGTGATCCATTTCTTTTGCAGCGAATGTAGTGCAAATCTGCCATTTCTCCTTGAGAGAATTTGCCCCCCTGCCTCTAAAATCTCTTCCACCTCTTCCTCTGGAAGAATATTGAGAAAGATTATTCTCTCTGTGTGCAAGAAGAATTGTCTTCTTTTCCAAATCCTTCACTTTTTCAACAAACTTCTCCATCATAAAAATTTGAATTGAGCCCAAAAATAATTACAATATTCGTAGAAAAAAACAATAATAATTTGCTATGACTTTCCAAAAAATGAAATCAACTGCAATCATGCAATATATATTTCACATATTATACCATGGCATGTCATCATAAAACAAACAACATAAGCCCTAGTGCCATCACCACATATCTTTCACTGTCATTCAGTTGGAACTACAACGACTCCTTGCTATTCTTTACCAATTCCGTGCCACGTCTCTCCAAAACACTACAGAACTCAGACTGGGCAACATTCAAGATTGTAATACACCAAGACTGTAATGAAGCTTAAATACAACAAACTTTTTAATATATATATAGCCAGCGTCCAAAATAGTTAACACATGGAGCAGCATACAGTTCAACGCATGTATTAAAATGATGTATATACCAACAGCGTATCACAAAATCAAGCAGTGTATATACCAACAACGTACCGAATCAGGCAACATAAATATATTGTAATGAGATTAGCTTGAATATAGTGCTAAAAACTTCAGTATATACACAAAGTGGGGCAACGTTCAATATATATGCAGCTTTCACCAAGACAGCATTCCAACAAAGGTACGTTTGCATCTTCTCACAATAAAAAATGTAGTAACAACGGTCAATTAACGTATTACCATGAGCGTAAGGCGCAGTTGACATTCTCGGCTTAATAGAAAAAGGCATCATCAAAAAAAATTCTCGCTTCAAAATGTTTCATGGTGCCTCCACGCATGAGCTCAGAACCCCAATGCTAATGAAGTGAAACAGTGCGTTATTGGGTAGCGTTTGAAGGAAGTGAAACATTGCATTATCAAAGGTGAGGTCATGGGTTTACCCACATGGTGCAGTGGTAACACGACTTGGGTATCCTTCTTCCACCCCTCAGACAAGAACCGATAGACTAGATATGGCTTTGTGAATAACAGAAACGCAAAGACAGGCTCATTCGGATGGTGGAGCTGGAGAATTGCAGCGGAAGCCACTATGGTGGCAACATGATAGCTGTGTAAACAGTGACTGAGAATAGTTAGAACCTGGGCTACAAACTGACAGCGAAAATGTCAGACCCTGAATTATATGGACAAAGAATTATAGACAAGTGTATAGGCACTGAATTATATGGACAACGAAATATATAGACAAGCATACAGGCACTGCATGGAGCAGGTCATTCAGGCGGTCAAATGTTCAGGCTACATAAATAGCAATTGGGACAGACATTAGACAGGGAAAATGGTAGTATGGATAGTGCTTTTGAATGGAGAGCAAAGGAGCAGAATAGGGAGTTACAAAGGACATTAAAGCTAAAAAAAAGGAGCTAGCTCTAATACCATGTCAGGCCAAGCAGTAACTACATAAGGCAAAAATGATTCGTGTGTTTTATTCCATTAGTCAGGTCTTTATTATATACATGAGGGAGAGAATGTTCAGTTCATCTCCCGATGACTGTTCATATTTCTAATTTATCTATTTACATAAATTCACCCAATCACAAGGTTTAGGTGTCAACAAATATTAATGATTTTTTTAGTCATGATAGTTTATTTTTAATGTCATTACTAAAAAATGTTGGAATTTTAGCAACAAAAAAAAGCGTTAATGCCAACATCAACATTTTTTGGATTTTAGGGTTTTCTTTGCACAAAAAAAATTGGTTTTTACTAGCATTTTTAAAAAATTCTGAAAATTTACTTTAAAAAACATCGTTGCAACATACACACTTTGCATTTTTGGGTTGTTTTTTCATGTTTTTTTTGGGGTTTTTTTGGCTAGAGTTCTCATTTTGAGGTTATAGTTCTCATTTGATTGGTAACTTTATTAGTCATATTAGTGACCTCTAAAAGTATCTTTATATTGTATTGTGGTGACCATCATATTACTACAATTTTAGGACACAACATATTGCACTGACGTATACTATGCACAACAATTCACAAGTTCCAAAAAAGTCTTGGATTGAATATTTAAATGTATAACTAATGAATTGCACACTAAGATAATTAGAAGTAATTGGAAAGCACATCATTTTTAGCATCGTTGTCAAGGAAATCTCAATAGTACAATCGATTTTTTGTCAATTTTTTCTTTTTTTAATTTATTTGTTGATTCTTGAATTTTCAAAACTTAATTATTTTTCCCTTTTATTTTTCTTTCAGAATGACTTGTTAGATTCCTAGGAGTAGAGACTAACATGGTAGATTTATCAACAAAACCCCCCATACTAACGCTGCATGACATTTGCAAGAGGAAAACGAACAAGGCCAACTAAACTACTTGCACCAACAATAAGTTCTCTTGCTAAGAAAAATCCTAAATCATATACTTCCATTGTATAGGGTTCTGCTAAAAAATTGGGAGTTGAATGAATCTATGATACAACAAAAGATTTGATTTTTGATAATTTATCTTTCCATCTAATTAGGCAGAACTCTCTGGAGAATGAGCAATACCTTCCTAAAAAATCAATTCAACGATCAAAACCCTTCAAAAAGTTAGCAATGTTCTTTTAAGGAGTCCTACAACCCTAAAGATAGTAGCTTTCTCTTATCTCTGTAGGCACCATTAAAAGAAGAATATACTCTCTTAGAAAATATGGCACACTAGACTGTCTAAGAAGAATTTGAATCCTTTGGATTCCCCATCATAGAGATGGACTTAGATGCTAAAACGAAGAATATTCTTCATTCAACATTGCCAAACTTTCATGGTCTCTCTAAAGAGGATACTTATACTTTCCTTTTTGAGTTCAATGTCCTTTTTCAAAGATATGATCATGTAATTGATGCCTAGAAGTTGAAGCCAATTCTTGCCACATTGAAAAATGCAACATTATGTTGTTTCATGGGCCTCAGACAAGGTGTTGAGATGTCTAGCTTAGGAGGTACTCCCACAACCCCCCAAGGTACTAGGTTTGTGTGGAGTTGAACCATGAAAAAGTGGTTTTGTGAGCAATGTACCTAAAGTTGTGGGTTAAAGACCCAAGTGAAAATTATTATTTATTCTTATTGTTGAATGAGGGGCACCTTTGAAGGGCTAAAGGGCACCTACGACTACAATGAAGAAGGTTTAAGTCAATGAGAATAATTTTATTTCTTATGTTGATGGCGTTTGAGCATGTGGGCTCATGTGAGCTTGGGCTAAAAGGCATGACCCTTGGTGGAAATATCACTCCACTAAGAACACTATAAGTATAGAAAAAGTTGAGCTCATCTGACAAAATTGCAACTCGTCTAATGTGAAGACAAGAGCCTAAGAAGACCGTAGATCCTCATGAGTCGAGCTGGAGTGAAAGAAGAAGGATGAGTATACTTTTCCTTGTGTTCTATTGCACATCAAGCTAAGGAAGGTTGGTTGAGCTTTGTTTGTTTATGGTTATGGGCATAAGGCTTGTGTCTATCTTTGTGAACAGATTGAGCTTGATCTCTATTGCATTAAGGAAGGTCAAGACCCTCATTTTTGTTGCACAATGAGGTGTTGAGGTCAATAGAGGTGTTGGAGTGAGGACCCAATTCCCTTAAGGGAATTCACATGAGTTAAGGGCCAAGATGTGAGGTATAAGTAGAGTTTTAGACAAATGAAGTGGCCGTAGGTTATGACACATCTTGAAGTAGCTGCAGGAGCATTAGGAGGTGATCCCAAAGGAGCCAAAAAGGCTCAAAATTTAAAGTCTTGAAATCTCAGCAAAACCATCACCAAGTCATAGGTCTCGTCAAAACGATTCCAACGATGTGAACAACACATCAATCTGAGTTTGTATAACAAATTTATGCTCATCTAAATTTTTTGGCAAAACTAAAATTTTGGCACTGACATTACCACGTGGCACCATAAGAAGGCACCACGTGGCACCCCTCAGCAGTACCACAGATCAACCCTCAGACGCTCCACGTGGCATGATGTGGAATCTTGATAGTGGTTGACATGGCAAGGAAGGGGTTGACTAAGAGTATATGTGGTCCAATAATACGGGGCCATGTGGCACCTCGCTGACAACCAAAGTGTAGAAATTTTGAATAATATGGCATTTATTCACAGAGATTATCCTAATCATACACTATTTGCGGAATCATGCATAATACATAAGCTCCTCTACGTTGATCATCAATTTGCAGTATTAAAGAAACAATCGCATGCGCACATTGAAGCATCAATCACACATATCAACACAGTATGTACTGGGGAAAGAATATAGCTAAAAAACCCCAACTATCTGTATATTATATTGATTAAGAACATGTAACAATACATAGTACAATACTCCTCACAAGTACTCAGTACTATCTCCACCTGTTACACACAAACTAACTCAGATCTGAATCAACCACTTGCTCAAATATCCTCCACTATTTGCCTGCCTCCACTGCGAAATCCTGCATGAGAATAGATGAGAATGGCTCCAAATTCATATTACCCTTGGCTGAACCACGCAATCCTCATTGGCAATACTCAATCCATTGATTGTACAAATCTCATGCACACTATAGTCACAACTGACAGTTGTCTTGCCCTTTAACTCACCTCTAACACTTGTCTCCACTGAACTGCCCATGCACTAAGTTAACTGGTGTATTCTTTGGTTGATTTATGAGTTAATAATTAGTGAATTAATTAATAATTAATTCACATCACTCATCATTAGTCTATTTGTCAGTTAGACTAAATACAATTAGTTCAACTAAGTCAAACTGAACACAACTCCATCAACTCCTCAATCAACTCCACAAAACCTAATCACTTGAGTTCTAACTGAAGTCCTTCATGCAATAGCTCAAATAACCCATAAGAAAAGAATATTTCCTTCTGGCAGTTGCATGTGCCACATCCGTAGCTCGAACTGAAGTGTTCCAAGAGGATAAGATAATGTTTATAATCTAAATATGATTAAGAGCTAATAATATTTTACTGTTCTATTTTTAGCCTGGCAGTCTAAAAATAGACTTCGCCAATATGTCTAAAAATAGAGTTCCATCTATTTTTACCAACTTGACCAATCATCCACAAATAGCATCCTGCAACTCATAGACCATGATCCATATGTCTAAAAATAGACTTTGTGCCAAAAATAGACTTTGTGCCAAAAATAGCCTGCAGGCACACTTAGTGAAGGCGACTTATTTTCACTAAGCTCCATCATCTTGTTGCATTTTCAACACAAAGAGGCTCGGGTCAACCACGAGACACATCATACAACTGGCGAAAGTTCGCGGGCCACCTATTTTGCAGTCTCGCCAACCCCAATTATATATAGTTATATCCCCAATTATATATAGTTATAACTATCCAATAGATTGATCAAACAAACCGACCAAACAACATAATAAGTTGGGTTCTCATGGGATTTGACCCCAAAGCTTCACCGACCAATAATGAGCACACACATATATCAACCAACGCACCTTAAGTAAAGCCTTTATAAACTTCGCTCCAAGTGTTAGTTTTAATTTTACATTATATTATAAAATTATCGTTATAATTTTTAAAACTTTATTTTATCACATAAAAAAATTTAAAACCTAAAATACTATCAAACAATAAAAACATAAAATAACTAAAAAGTTTATACCAATAAAAATAAAAAATTAAAAACATATTTAAATAAATTTTATTTAAATTTTATAATATTACAATAAAATTAAAATTTAATTATTAATATATTTTATTTAAAAGATTAATCAAAACTAATAAAAATAAATTCTAAAAAATAAATAATTAAACAATTTCTTTTATATTATTAATAAATTTAATACATATCACACAATTATCTTTCTAATTCCAAACCAAATCCTCAACTGCCATTAATAATCATTCACCTATCATTAATATTATATATGTATTTTGATACATCAAATGTACAATCCCTGGTCAATACCTAGTGGTTCGAAATTTGAGGTTAGTGTAATTGTGAAGGGACTCCTCAACTGCCATATGTAAGTTAGATGTCACATCTCCCTTAATTTTTTAACTAAAAACAAATGAGAGAGTACATGTATTTTTTAAATTTTGGGAGGATGAAATTGTTAAAAATGCTTGAAAGACTCATATATTTCACACAAAAGTGTATGTGTCAACACACATAGTTTGTATTAAGAGATTACTCTATAATATAGAGTTTGTGAGATCTAATTTATTCCTAATTTAGAAGGAGAGGTTGAGAGAATTTCTCAACCATCACCAACAACTCATCAACCAACATTACAAATATAGTATGTAAGCATTAACTCCAAGTTCCCCTCTTAATGCTTACATTACATAAATTTATTGAAACCACCCATAAAAAAAAAATTACACAATCATTCTTTAACTGGTTTACAACTTATCAGTATAGGCTTCATCAAGCTGCCTCATAACCCTCGTAAAGGTGTAGTCGGCAAGTTGGATTCCCGAGTTCCACTCTCAAACTCCTGCATTCAATTACTGAACAACATCCCAAGTTGTCGCATAACCTCACCAGAAGACCACTCTCATGTCTTCAACAAATCAGGGATCCTTCCCTAGATCCACAACTTCCAATCTAACCTAACAACCATCCATGCTGAGCTTTTATCTGCACTTGCTTCCTACAATTTTCCTTATGACACAACACTTTAGTTGTACCCTTCGAAGCCTCTAGTATAGTTAGTGCAATATTTCCATAAACTAAATTTTCACACTGTCTTCAAAACATGCTCGTTTCCATATTGATGGTCAATTCCTAGGCTTGTGGTAGAACCTCGTGTTTGTCTTTACCGTGCTTAATAGCCTCCGCTCTTCGCTATACGAACTATATCGTATTAATTCTTGGGGAATATGATTAAGAAAATATAGAGAGAACAAAATTTTGAATCTCAAGATGAACCACAAAAGTTCAATATTTGCAAGGTTTCCAAACAGTAGAAAACTACTTGGAAGCTTTCAAAACTTGATATAATGATTTTTTTTTCTCGAATCTCAAAACTATGTCATTCAACAAAGATTTTCTGATGTCTCTCGCAGGTCCAAGTGCTATAATTCTCCACTATACGACCCCTCTTGTAGATCACCCAGGCGCAGGTCATGAGCTTAATTAACAAAAAACAAAATTGCATGGAGAACAAATTCTTTGTACTTGTCAACTATTCCTTAAGCACACGTCAGCTTGTGTCTCCATCAAATTCCAAACTCAACTCCTGTCGAAGTTCAAGTCAAGCAATGAGATCTCGGTTCTCTGTATCACCACCAGGAAATCATAAATCAAATGAAATGCCAGCAATTAAAGTTCCAGACAGAGCACCTGGTAAGAGACCTGCAACACAGAAATAAGATCAACTGGCTTGAGATTTTGGCACATTATGCATGCACTCTAGTTCCCATCATTCCAGACTTCACACATCATAAACCCAACACACTACTGTAAAATATGTAGTGGCAAACTACAGTGTCCCTGCAAACAAAGTACTTTCTCCCTGTGCCCTTGGGCCCTCACGTGAGGGAGTTAGCCTAGATAGGCTTTGATACCATGTTAGTTGAAAGCACTCATATATTACACACAAAGGTGTATGTGTCAACACACACACAATTTACATTCAAAGATTACTCTATAATATAAAGTTTGTGAGATCTAACTTATTCCTAGTTTAGAAGGAAAGGTTGAGAGAATTTCTCAACCAATATTACAAATATAAGATGTAAGCATAAACTCCTAGTGAAATTTTTATGAGGACAAAATTTTATCAGGTTTTATACAAACAAGAGTTTAAATAGTTCTTTCTTTTGTTCTGCTTATCGTAAAAATGACATTTCTCATATTGCACATATAAGTTTCAGTTCTCCTTAATCATGTGCATCCCATTTGTCATCTTGGGCATAAAATTCTTCACTTCTTCTTACTGCAAAAATGGTATTTGTCATTTTGTGGAGCTCCATTTTATGAGGCGACACTTCTACTTACTTCAAAAATGGTATTTGTCATTTTTTTCAGCCTCCTTTTACGAGGCGACACTTCTACTCACTTCGAAAATGGTATTTGTCATTTTTTGCGACACTTCTACCTAAGGTTGGAATTTGGATTCCTCTTTACCCATCATATAATTTTTTTGAGGTTTTAGGTGTTTATATGGCCCTTCAAGAAACATTATGTTTAAAATTTTTCCCTTCCAAGGGTGATGTTTTGATAATAAATTAACCCTTCACTAATAAAGATTTCATTAAAAACGCATACCTATCATAAGAAGAAAAAAACGAAATGACCATAACACATAAATGACTTATTGGATTCTCAATTTTGGTTTGAAATTATATGGAATACTCATAATAAAATCTACATAACTCTGAAATCAAATGTCCTTGACTTATACATGCCATCACATGATATTAGTAAGAATATCTTATGGGATGTATAAGATGACCAACAAAGTAAAAATATGAGATGGATGATCCTCTGCATCCTCTCCACAATCATAATCACATGGAATCAATGTGGGGGTCCACCGCAGAGAGTTTGTAGTCAAGTAAGTACAATGTATAAAACTTGTTTTAGTATTTCATAAGTGGCGGTAGATGTCGTTCTTCATGATCCATATCTTTCAAATCTTTTAAGTGATATGTTGAGACACTCGATATTTGGTGCAGATTGTAGTTGAAGCGACACTTCCATTGTTCCATAGGTGATACTGTGACATAGGATAAATTTCATAATTGGGTGGTGAGTTGGTGACACTGTGATAGGCCTCTGGCCCAATCAATCCAATAAAGGTGGATGGCCAATACACTCAGGGAGAGCAAATGGGAACAAGCAAGATTGTGGTCCAAAATTATTGTGACAAGGAAGACATTTTTTTCTTTTAGCTATGTAGGTTCGATGATGCACTAACACACTCATGGATTGATTGTGTTATTCATTCAAGTGGGAATTTTAATGATGTTTGCATAAGAGATAGATACATATTCATTGGCTTTCAAGGAAACTATTTGGACTTGGATTCTAATCCAGCTTACCCTGATCAAATGAACGAATTGTGAGTTATTGAACGACATTCCTTCTAAAGAGTACAAAATATATATGTTTTCTTCCCCTTGTACCTTCTAGGTGACACTTACGGGAATTCAATCATACTAAGATTGAACATCTAATGAGATCTCATCATGAACAAAACATTTCAAACCAAGCCAAATTTGTTGTGTTGTGGGCATAT
>APFE031263794.1:205324-245212 GCA_000404065.3 Pinus taeda | reverse complement strand
TCGGAGAATCTAGACTCGACCTCTTGCAATGGAGGAAGAAAGTATGAACGATGGTGTAAATCTTCCCAAGGTCAATCTTTACCCATCATTACTTCAAGAATTGCTTCTTCCGATGCTAAGACTGAATCCAAGCAATCCAAAGCAAAGGTGGAGTCAAGGCTCCAAGCGGGGGCCACATCGCCATCTAACTCCTCTTCAGAAAAAGAAGTAGAATGGTCTTCTGCAGAGTTCACGATAGACTGATATCTAAGCTCAGCTGCAGATATAGGGAATGCCATTCCATTTTCTTGTCCTTCAACTAATGTGGTCGTAGGTGAAGGCAAAGTCCAGGGGTCCGAAAAATAATGAGTTCGAAAGAACCCATCTCGAGAAAACTCCTTAGATGATGAAATAGCATTGATTTTTGCTATAGGAGAGGGGAACTCAAAGGTACCCATCAACGAGGAATACATCCCTACTCCTAGATTCTCGGTAGGCGGACGAGGGTTATCCACTAAAGGAATAGTGGAGTCAGGAGTTGCTTGAGGATCAACTGGAGAATAGTCTAATTGATCCACCTTTACGATTTTCCCCTCATGAGGAAAGAAAATGACGCGAAACAGAGTCGAAACAACGGCGTCCATTTCGTATACCCAGTTTCTTCCTAGGAGGAGATTATAATCTAGTTTAGCATCGACGACTTCCACTTCAATATTAACAACCTTCCCCCAACACATATAGGAAAGGCTGGGATAATCCCATGTGGCCTATGAGAATGGCCATCGAATGCAGTCAAGATGGTAGGTGAAGGAACGACTGAAGGTGATCCGATAGCCTTCCAACATGACATCGACATAACACACGTGGAATCCCCCTCATCAATAACGGTTCAGAAAATATTGATTTTCCGGTATGTAGACTTTACTTGAAAGGCCATGTGATGAGGGAGTCGCTTTTTGACATTTAACATGTCAAAAGTGAGCACTAAAGAATTAGCCGAATCTACTGCCCCTATGGTGGAAAGTAAAGCACTTCTCTGAGCCAGACACGACTTGAGAACCTCTAAAGCGGACATAGCGCACGGACTCTAGGCCAAATCCTCCACAATGGAGTAATTCTAGGCTGCCCTAGCATTAGGATTAATTGTCACGCGTTTAGCGGAACCTTTCGGCATCCGTGGTATAGTCTCAACAGTGGGTCGCTCGATATGAAGGTCAGTACTTCCGGGAACAGTCTGATCCTTTGAAGTTTCTGCTTCACCGTAATCACGTGACCCAGTAGCCACGTCGACGTTAGAACCCATCATGAAAACATTCAAAGATTTTTCCCCTTCCTGGTTGCCCCCTGCGGAGGTTCCAGGGTTTGAACTCGCGCCAGCAAGAAGTTGCTGCCCTTGGAGGAAAGGGTTAGTTAACACAGCTTGGGAACTAGAAGTCCCTTGCTGCCCTAACAAGCACTGAGCATCTTCAATCTTAGGGCAAAGATGAGTTAAATGGTCTCCACCGCATAGCTTGCATGGAAACTTAACCTTCTTTTTCGACTCATTTCTACCCCCACCAACATTATTGCCGGATTTGTTTGCATCAGGCTTCCCATCCTGATTCTTTTTCTTACCTCGTCCTTTCTTTTTCCCATTGGGATTTTGACTTCCTTTGGGATTGTCCGATTGGACGACATTAATTGAAGAAGTTTGGGAAGCGGAAGGATTAGACGATGTGACTTGGTTGTTAGAAGCAGTTTGTAACGACAACTGCTGCAATTGATTCAACAAGTTCACCGTATTTGTGTCTATTGACCCAACAATACCATCCGCGTGGGGACCTGGCTTCGGCTTAGCTACATCAACCTTAGATCCAGGAGCATCTGGCAAGTACTTTGATAAGATCCCAGACTAAGAGTAGATCAGTTCTAATTGCTGGGCCCTAAAAATGGCTTGCTCCTCGGAAAAGACTCCTGACATGCAGACATCCGTGGAGATCTCAGGTACCAAAGAATTCAAGAACCACTCGAGACGGTATTCCGGAGGGATTTCGGCTTTAATAAGCCTCTTTCTCCATCTCCATTCCTGTATGTGATCAGAAATGTGTGTTGCCCTATCCTGACGAAAGGTAGCCAGCAGTTCAGTTCCGGCATCATACCGGACGGGAAACTAAAAATGGTTCAAGAAAATGTTAGCTAAGTCGGCGAATGATGAAAATCTTCCCCCAGGCAACTCTATATACCACTTAGTCATGTTACTAGTTAAGGTGCGTTGGAATAATCTCAACCTAACCGAATCATCGATCAGGGAGTTCGATGAGCACCATAAGTGAAACGTGGTTACGTGGTCGCCCGGGTCCTCTCTGCTTTTCCCTTCGAATTTTGGAATATCCGAAGGGAGTTTGGTCGGGACCGGAGGCCAGGCCAGATTGTAGTTGATTGGGTCATTAGTTAACTTTGTGAGGTCTGGCAAGTTTAACGTTGCCAGAAACGGAAGTCTAGGCGGAGCTTGGGGGTTCCACCCTGACTGGGTGGCGGTCCCGAAGCTCTGAAAAGATTGGCCTGGATTTTGGGAGGCACCAGGCTGCCCGAAGTATCCTGTAGAACCCGCTGAGCCAAAAGGGAGACCTTGTGACCCAACAAATCTCGGAGTTTGACCAACTCTGGCCGTATATCCACTAAACCCTGCTAAGTTTCCTCCAAAAGGACTGTAAGGAGTTGACAACCCCTGATATGGATTCCAAGCCGAAGCTAGGGGAGGAATGCTTTGGAATGAACTAGCCGTGGTATACGGTGTGTTCCCATATTGACTATAGAATGGATTCCCAGTTCCGGCACTACTAAGCCCAGGGTTATTCCAACCTTAGAAAGGATTGTTGCTTTGTCCTACTGAAGAAAAAGGCATAGATCCTACCGTAGGGTTGGAATGTGGTATATGACCACTTCGAAATGGAAAACCTTGGAACGAAGCCGACGCACTCATTGTGGACGTGGCGGCTCCAAACGGAGCTGAAGGAATGCCCGATGATTGGGCGCCAAATGGGAAGTACCCAGAACCGAAAGCATTTGTTTGGGAAATTCCACTCGTAGATGGAATGGAAGTCGACCCAACAATAGATGTGCTAGTAAAAGATCCGAATAACGAGACGGAGGGGATGGAAATAGTTCCACCTCCTTGCATAGATATAGGAGTCTGTGTAGTCATAGCACTAGTAGAAGCCATGCTTCCCGTAGTGGTCATCGAAGGTAAGCACGTAGTGTAACCTCGACTTGTCGGTCTTTGCGACGGAGTTCCAACGTATTGCAATACGTGTGGATAACTCAATGGTAGAGGAGAATTCGGAGCTGCTAATGACTCTAAAATTTCTTCTACCTCAATACTATCTTCCGTGTGTAAGGGAACTTGAGAAGGAACTGGTGGGTTCCTTTCTTGTTCTCCGGAAGTACCAGGCATTGCTTCAATACTATTGCCCCCAAGGGGAGGATCAATCCCCGATGCGTCAATTGGAGTGGGATGGAACCCACCGGTATTATTACCTCTGCGCCTTCTCGGAGAAGGCTCTGCACTTGGTGGCGAGAGACCACGAAGTCTACGAGACCGTCTGGGAGATCGGTCAGCCACTTTGAATTCTTTGTTTAGAGATCTAACTAAAGACTCAAAAAATTTAAAGCTAGGCCGACTAAGAGCACAGAGCACCCACTAAAAAGTCCCTAAAAATACAGCCAATCAAAACAGCTTCCAAGTATTTCCGCTCCGGGTGATTAGGACCGGACACCAAAATATGAGAAAGTGGAAAATAAAGGGCCTTCCGAAGATAGTCTGGGGTGATGAGGGCCCAGGCCTATCAGCGAAAGTATCAGAGGAAGTTACGCTGACCTCCTAACAACAGTCTGCGCCAGTGCAAGCCCCCAAGCTTCGCAAGGGTGCCCTCTAGTAGTGCTATTGAGAGTGATACAATGTCGACCTCAGGTGCCACGGGATTCCCCTCCGCAGCCACCTATGTAGTTTCCTAGGAGTGGCAACTAAGGATACCAACTCATCACAGAAGCCAGGCGAAACGGTCTTGAGGTAAGTTCGAACAAGTAGGATAAGGGGTATCTCTCTTCCCTGCCTTCATAGACCCTCGCGCTTAACTCCCAGATCCAGAGCTTTCCTGGTGTTCCTAACACTATTGGATTTTCTCTCTTTAATCAGACTCCTATGTTTTGACGTTTAATGTGGCCTTGGAGAGTTAACTCTCCACTCGCCTATTCCAAGGCCCTAAAATCCTAAAACTTGTTTGTGTATTTAACTAAAAATAAAAAATTCTAGTTGATTTTAATTAGCGCTTGATTTTAAGGGCTGTTCTTTAAGTCAAAGGATGGTGGAAGTGAAACTAGTGGTGTGTTTTTTTTTTTTACGTAAAAAAGATTAATAAAACTTAACTATATGCTTATGCACTTTGTCATTGTTTTTCGATGAAAAGTAATATTCTACCGGGTTCAGAAGGAAACTTCTAATGAAACAAACTTTTTCTTTTCTTTTCTATTCATTCACACTTCACACTCAAAAGTTAACAAATCTATTTTATGCCAAAAGAGATGCAAATTTGTCCTAATGCAAGACTAAATGCTTGATGAAAGATTGAAAACTACTCTAACGAGAAATAAAAGTTGTTTTTGTTTATCAAATTTCCTTTTTGCCACTTACAATATTTAGATGGAATCAAAGATGCTGCAATTCATCTAAATACTAAAAGCAAAACTCAAGATAACAAAAACACTTTCATTCAGCAAAAGGAAACAAAATGAAAAGCAAATTCAAGAAAGCAAAAACTAAAACGTTTCAAAAAGTTCACTTAAAAGTAGCAACAAAAGGGTCTTTTTGAAAATGCTTTCAACAAAAATTGACACTTCGCAATTGAAACAAGCAAGAAACACCTTTTGCAAGTTGACACCCAACAAAGAATGAAAACTCAACAAAAAACAAATGTGCTCAAAAAGGCTTTTGACAATGGAAGGCAGCAAGGAAAGCTTTGGTAACAAAGACAAAAAAAAAGATCAAAAAGACGGTTCCAAGAAAGTATCAAAATGACAACTTTGATGAAACAAAGAAGTAACTAGTCATAAAATTTGATTTCGTTAAGCAAACAAAAAGTCACCAAGAAACAAAGTTAAGCACAAAGATCAATAACAATCTTTTCTGCTCTGATCACTCAGGGCAGCCAAGATTCCAATAAAGAAATCTTGCGTGTTTAAAGCAAAAAGATGATGACACTTGAAAACACAAAACAAGACCAAAACTCCTTATAATTAGAGAGAAATCGGAGTAAGGACACTTGCTGTAAGATAGAGAACTGATACTGACAAAGATGACTGTTTAAAACTGACTAAAAGCACTAGACACACTCCAGAGACAAAAAGGTTTATAAATCCTGAAAGTTGCCAGGTATACGCGACTGCATTCAGTGCAGAATGCGTGTATACGCGACTGTTTCTGAGGAAACCTGCATATACGCAGGTTCACTTCAGACAACAAGTGTTTATACGCTTCTGTAACTAAACAAAATAGTGTGTATATAATATTTCAGGAAAAATAAAAAAGAGACTCAAGAAACTGGTAAAACTCAGAAGTCAGAAATAGACCAGACAATAACAATAAGCCAGCAAGCTATTGAGCCTTGATAGGCTTGACAAACACCCAACTAGGAACAACAAAAGTGTTGTTCCCCAGTGGAGTCGCCAGTTCTATTGTGGGATTTTATCCCCTAAGGCTCTTGGGTGGAACCCTAGCAGATTGAAAGTTGTCTAAATCAAGAAACATGCACACACAC
Source organism: Pinus taeda (assembly GCA_000404065.3). Classification (NCBI taxonomy): domain Eukaryota; kingdom Viridiplantae; phylum Streptophyta; class Pinopsida; order Pinales; family Pinaceae; genus Pinus; species Pinus taeda. The sequence continues at coordinate 239,441 of APFE031263794.1, read as the reverse complement.
AGCCATTATGCTAGAAAAAGCTATTTCTAAAGTGAGAAGGACGTACCTCAGGTCCTACGTTTGGGTAGCTCCTCAAGGGTCCAAACCCTTCTTCACGTCCCTTCCGCTCCTTTGCCCTTCAAAAACAACAATTCCAAAGAATGCAGCAGTATATGGACAAAGATTTATGTGAAAATCATCTTTATGTTATACAAGAAAGGAGTTAGTTATAAACTTTTAGACATCCATTCATACATGAAATTCAAACATAAACATCATTAACATAAAGAAAGAAGCATATCGGGAATAAGACGTGTTTCTTTATTAGACAAATAGAATAGTTACAAAAAAAGAGCAATATCACCTGAACCACTTCTGCAGGCTCAAAGCTCACCTCCATTCTGGATCCGTCCCGCCTCAAGCCTCTTAGTAGGTCTCCTTCCAATACTCACTCCAAGATGTCATAACTAAAGGGATGAACATCCAATCACAAGAAACAAGGGTTTCCTGTACAAAAGGGGGAAGTGTAGAAGGCACAAGGGTCTTTCAGACCTGATCAGGGGAAATATCAGGAATAATACCTTTCTCTATATTCTCTCCTCCTTTAGCCTTCCCTTTGTGCTTTCTATACAAATCCAAAGAAGTTTTTACAGGAATTGGTTGGGACATGAGGCCACGGGCACTAACAAGTATCAGCAGTAAAACCCGCGATCTCTGCCCGAAAATAAGGAGTTTTATAATTTTTTAGTGTTTAAAACATATACGCGGGTTGGTATATAGAACCCGCGTATACACGCGTTTAACTCAGGGCAATGTCGCGTACAGGGAATAAAACACTGTTTTTTAGATTTTGGACCAGGTCTGGAAGGAGGGGTTTCCCTAGGCCATGAGTACAGCATCACAAACCATAATAGTGAGATTTGGAGCTATAACAGGAGGTGTTAGACTTTCTTTCCATGAACAAGGTCTATTCAAGGAGCTCGAGTTCTACCAATGTGTCACCAAGTGTTGTAGCAGCTACAAACACCCTCCAAAATTTTTCCTTAGCCTATTTTGGATCCTCCCTACCAACCTTATATAGTACTTTGTCTTGCTTCGTCAAGTACTCAAGCTGCAAGTGTTTTCCTCACATAAAGATAGCCTGTCGATCATAGTTGATCCATTCCCATCCTAGCATGTGCACTCGGACTTGATCCAGCTGCAGGCTCAACAGCCTCCCCTTGAAAATTGTGCATTTCTGGAGGGAAACCAGCCTTCCCTTCTGGAAATGCAATCCTGCCTAACAACCTACTAGGCTCTAGGATTGCTAAATCCTTCCAGCCAACCCTCCCAGCAAGATTTGCATAAACTTTCCTAGCAGTAGGCTATTCAACCCAAGATTTATGCAAATCTAGGTAGCAGTCAGCTGCTCTGCCCAGGAATCATGCAAATCTCCTGGGTATCCAGCCCAACTCCCAACCAGAAATGCACATTTTTCTCCAGCAATTGAGCAATCAATTACATGTGCAGTTGAGTTGACCAGTTCCCTTTGGGACTAAGAAAAATAGACTTGCATGCATGGGTTACTTCTCCTAAGGTAGCATGCAAATACATCGCTTGTTTCAGGGATCTACATTAGCAGTTGGGGGTTACATGCAAGGAGCCATTCCAAAACCTTCCACCAAGTGTCACTTCCCCTAGATTTATGGCATGCATGTTACAACCTCAATGTTATCAAAACACATCAACCAAACGTTGCAGATCTCATTCCTCACATCAACCTTGTAGCCCTGACATCCTAGATCACATCTAGGAGCAGTCTGCACATTCAACTCAATTTTCTTTTGGTAAGCCTGCTTCCCATGCCTTATGCTGCATTTCTGTCATTTTTTGTATTTTCTCTTATGGGAGTACTATTTGCTTGATTCTTTGAACACTTCTTATCGTTTACATGTATACTAGCTTGTCCTAGCTTTGTTCTAGTTTTCTTTGTTATCTCATTGTTGTCGCATGCATGACACTGCTTTACATGGACATTTGCCCAACCAGTGAACTATCTCATCCACATGCATGTTGATCTATTTGATGAATCTTTCATTCATGTTTTTCAAGCACTGTTAATCACTCCTTCTATCACTTAGTGTCGCCATGTGTCCTTGGGCTAATATTCCTTCCCAGCTAGAACTATGCATTGCATAATCCGAACAGTTAGCAACCAGATTGGACTATACATTGCACAGTTCCAGTAGTCAGTCAGTCTCCTAGTAGCCCAAACTGTACCTTGTGCAGTCTTGGCATTCAGTCTCTCGACCTCTCGGCCAAAATTGTGCAACCTTCATGATCATTCACCCAGGTATGTTGCAAGTTATTTCTCATGTTCATGCTGGTTTTGGACTGAGAGATTTCTTACCATGAGTGTTGCCATGTCTCTAGGTATGGCAGGTGTTCATCTACCTCTTAACAGTACAAGTACAATGGTTTCCAAGAGAGTAGAGATGAAGACATTATTTAGAGCACACTTGGGGATGGAGTCAATCAAGTTTCTATGGAATTGCGTACCCACAAAGAAATCAAGTTGTTTGTAGACAAGGACATCAAGATATGACAGCAGCAACATCACAGTGAGAAGCATCATGAACAATAGCTGAAGGAAACATACCAAATGCAACAAATGCAAGAGGAGGGTTGTTGAAAACAGAGAGGCGGAACAAGGTTGCAAGCTCAAGTAGGTCCATTGATGATGAAAGCAACTTTGGAGACTCTGGCTATGAAGTGACGGTGCGACATGAAGATCACACGAAGGTAGAAGATGTAACAAAGAAGGAGTTGCATGTGCTTAAGCAGCAACTCAGGAAGAAGATGAAGATGCATAGATAGATGAATGAGTTGCAGTAGGAACATGAATAGCAGTGGGTGCAACATGCACTCATGGATGAAACTGTGTGCGTACAAGGTAAGGATCCATCCCAGCAGTTGACACAGAGCAACCATGGTGAGTAGTATTGTTGATCACATGTAAGGGATTCAGAAACATGCATGTCATTGAACACGCTTATGAAATCCAACCCATTCAACACACTCACCAAGGTAAATACAAGAAGCAAGTCCAACTAGGGCTAAACATGTACTTCAGCAAGTTGATGGGGAGGACAACAACACACACTTAAAGATCAGCATAGACACTATGCATCAGTGTGTTTCAAGTTTAACTGTACCCAATAAGACCATGCGCATGTTAACAGATGACTTGGATGAAGGGGCCAAACCAATGCACTGGTTGCAATGGAGGCAAGAGTTCGCTTCATCAAGATGTCACCATGACGTGCATGCATGCCATCACGGAGGACCAAGCTTGGCATCATCTCACCACCTTCACCATCACAAGCATGTCAAAGAGTTGGTCTCATCACAGCGGACTGAGTTCTAGTGATGTCTTGCAAGGGTTTCTCAAGCCATGTTGTCTCACATGCGTACATGTGCATTGTAATGTTGAGTCATGTCAAGTTTTTATTCAAGTGTCAATGGTTGGATGTAACAATCATAGAGTAGGTGAAGAGTCATGAGGGTAGTTGAATGGTCACAAAGGGGAATGTCAAGGGTCACTCCACCCTTTTCTATAAATAGTCCCTCATAACTCATTGTATAAGCTTTTGGTCAGCCAAGCTTCTACTAAGACTATCTTGAAGAAGACTTGGACAGTATTGTAATGCGCCTTGGCTTTTCCACTTCATGGAACTAGTACATCTCTTTGGAGGAGCAGGAAGATGTGGCTATAACACTCCACTGTTGGGGCTAGTAGGTTTACATGGATGTATTGTATGATTCTGACTTACACTTCTTTATATAATAATAGCCAACACATTTTCATGCATATGTTGTTATTGTATTTGGACTACTCCAGTTGCTTTAATGATATATGTTGTTTAACTTAAATACTTGTGTATGAATTTATTCACATGCAATTATATTAATTTTGTTGTTAATGTGTTGCATATGTTGCTAATGTGGTCACCGTCTATGTCGAATGCTCTGTCAGACATCATACAGACCTTTCACTTGAACCTTTCCATAATAACCATCACACTCATCTCAGACTGATTTATGAGTGTTGTACGTGTTATCTTACCTTATATGATGTGACTTCCGCATCCGAGTGCATTGCTCGACCAGAAGATTTGCATTTCCTTTTTGTTGTGTGTTCCTAGCTGAGTTGGGACTGATCCATTTCAACCTGGAACTCACTTTAACCTCCTTCCCCCTTCGAAGTGTTGGAACCTCTCATACACTTTCCTTGACTCACTACATCAGCCACACCCTTATCACTGACAAAGTTATTCTACTTTCCTCTATGCGACATCGCGATCAAGGCATTACGTTAGAACCCACTGTTGGGACTCCTACACCAAATGGCCTAAGGTCTAATTGGGACTTCATACCGAGGATATCCCCTTGACATGTTGGCAGGTCCAACATCGTCAACAGGAATTTAGGGGAAAGACAAAGAGACAAGGTAAAAGAAAAAGTAGACCTAACTCAGATGTAAACAAAATGGACTGAGCCCTTACATTATTATTGTTATGTAGTCTCTGATTATATTATGACCCCTTAGACTCCTATATATACCAAGGAGCTCTTGTTATTTGTATCATCCAATAATTGTTCATTTATGTGATGTAAAGGATATTTTCCCCTCGAAGAGGGTAATTTTCAAGTCATTGATCTATCATTTGTTTTGTTTTGTCATCTAGTTGCATAACATTTGCTCTGCATGGGAACACCTTAATCACATAATCTATTTAACTTTTATAGATATGAAACCTTACTTTTTCTTGTCCCTCTTCTAACTTTAATTCTTTAACAAAATTTGACACTTGAACGCCAAATTTGAGTCTTGTGACCCCAAATCAAGGATTTGAGCCCTAAGGGCGCTTATCCCTGGGCCATTGTGAACCATTCACTGGTTAAACCATAGAAATTTTCTAGAGAAAACTAAGTTCTTTCATTTCAATCGATGACTAAAATGTCACTATGGGTCCCCCCATCTATCCTATAATTAACATCATGTGGGGGGTCCATGATTGATCACATATGAAATGAAATAACCCCCACCTTTTCTGAGCACACTAGACTGATCATGTGATATAGTTACATCTAACAATTGGATAATAACTATGTGACCCCCATTTATATGAAAATGCACAAATGTATGGGTCTACAATATTTCCATGCCATATACTGCAACTGATGATATAAAATCTTTGTCTCTCACCCTCTATGTATCACTTGTTGCTCTACCACTCACCACTGGTTTTCATTGCTTCTATCATCTGAGCAACCTAATGGACAGAATCATCACCTAATAGTGTTGTACTTGATAGAGAAGTTTCCCTGTTTTGTTCGTCATTGGATTGGGTTTTTATAATGCTTGTTCTCATGTTTATAGGCAATGGGAGGTAGTCAATGAACCCACTACATAAAATCACAAGAAACATCAAAATGCCTTAACACTATGAGACCTTGCAAAACCAGTCCTTAGAGAAAATCCCAAGGATTTTCCACTTGATATGCCACATCATTGTCTTCCATGTATCATAACATGTCACTATCAAATTATCTCTCTACCACCTATCACACCACATCACTACCATGTGTCACTTAGAAAAAAGCCACTTGGCCACCCAAAAATGCCAAATCCACATCCCATGTGTCCTCACCTTAGGATTCCATGGCATCATTGTATATGTCACTGACAAATTTCATAACCTTGTTTGGCCATGTAATTATCTTTAAACGTATCTCTGCCACTTAGCATCTCAAAAAATGTGTCACGACATACTGACTGCTGCCTCAACACTGTGTTCTTTATGTGCACGTTATTATACCTAGTAGTTTGATAAGCACTTTTGTGCCTAGGAAAAAGACCCTATGACTAGGGGTTATGACCAAGAGAGTTTATGGCGACCGCTCACTGCCCACTGTATGTTTTGTTGTATGGGCATCAATTGGACTTGGGCACTTAAGCCTTGCTCCTTGTGATTAGAGGCTAGGACCAATGACTTACCACTTCGTCACTCGTTGGCCTTTGCACTTCCTCCTGAGATTCTTTCAAATTTGGTGCCATTATGATGGGATGGGTACCTCATGGAACCTTGAGACATTGGAACATTGTCTGAGCTTCAAACCCTTATTTTTCCTCTTCCCTTGGGATTTAGGTTAAGTGCCATATATGATTGGAAAGGTATTTGAGAGGACTATCAAACCAAGAACATTTTATGTCCTCTTGAATACAATACCTACAAATTCCTTCAGAAATAGGCTACTAGGTTACACATCCAACAATTAGAAAACACAACACACATCATACAATGGCATATAAATTATGCCTAAAGACTCAATAAGATCCCATTGAACTTGTCATCAATAACTTGACTTGACATCAATGAAAACAAATACCAACTTGCTATATCGAAATAATCCAAATGCTACATGGAATATCCAAGATAACTGTAAGTGACAAAGATCCAATTTTCATTAGAAATTTTTGTACTAAATTATTTTTTTGTTTAGGTATTCCATTGGCTCATAGCTCATCTTACCGTATATCGATTAATTTAATTTCTTAAGTACTCGACATCAAATTATCAACAAGGATGTTTCTAAACTTCAAGATACTCTATTATATGTGAAATGTTCAAATTACTAACAGGTCACTACCCTATTTCTATGAAAGGAAAATGCCATCGAAAATTAAGCCAAACTGAAAGTAAAGTCATAGGAAACTCATCCTCTAGACAACAAGATTAAACAAAATATTTATCAATATTTTATGAGATAATATTCTACACAACTTAAATATTGCATTCATAGCTCGTTAGAGTAACATGTACAACCTATCTTCAGAAGGACTCAGTTCACTATGATGATAAAAAATATAGGTCCTAACATATGTATTTCTTAATTGGATTCTCAAAGCAAAGAATTTTTACACATTTCATTAATTTCTTGAGGGACTCATGTAACAAGGAATTTTTCCAATGCTATGTCCACCCTTCAACAATTATCTATTTTGACATCAAACCAAAGGAAACAACAAGGAAATGGAAAGGATCCTAAATTTACTAAGGTCACAAAGTTTCCTACGATGTCCCTGATTGAAGAGACCCTTTTCTTTCACATTGAATAAAATAAATGTTTATTATATAGGAAGGAGGGATGCAAAGCCCAAAATTTCCCTACAATGCTCACTATTCACAATATGCAATTCAAAATTAAAGAAGCAAGACCAATGCAATATGAGGTAACACAACAAGCTATGCAATGAATTAAACCTATCTCTCCATGCATGGGAAAAGAGTTTGGCCATGATTTTGATTACAGAGCTCATACACTAGCTAGTTATACAGACTTATACTCTATTTTAGACAAGGAAATGGATTTGATATCATGTACCGACAAACACAATAAACATTAGCACATACTCATATGAAGTAGCAATGATATAAGAAACATGTAACAAAGCATATAACTATGTATCTAATTACCACTAAAACCAAAACAAAATCAAGTATATAAATAGGGAATTACCATGCATTCATGGGAAGTTAACATCTTTCGTTATACTTTCATAGATATAGCCTATGCAGGTTACGACTTATGACCAGTCCTAAAATTAGTCTTAAATTAGTCATATTTTTATTTTCTCTAAAATTTGTTTTGGAAAAGTTCTAGACTATAATTTATTCAAAATATTGGGGCAACAAAGTGAATTACTTATGCTAAAATTTTCAAGTTTTGAATCATTTTACTTTACGATATATAGAATGTGGAATTTGGGAATTTGTTACTAATCCAAAAACTAGTTGCAAACAAGTAATATTGGTGAAATTATCATATATGAATCTTGGAAAGTCCAAATTAAGTGTCTATAGTACCGTTATAAATAAGACAAAACATAGTATTTCAAGTGAAAAATTTAGTTGTAGACCTAAAATATTGGACATGTGATATTCCATACAAGTCACTCTCTAGAAAGGGACACAAATAAACATGCTTTAGGAAGGTTATGATAACTTTCACTTGATTTAAATCAAACTTGTGGAATTGCAAAAAATACATATTATAGTACTACAAGTAGAAATATTTTATTTAGAAGGGTTGTTTTAGAGATATGTCAAGGCAAAGTTCAACCATAAAAGAAATCTCAAAATTAGGGTTTTAAAGGTACATAAATTATAATTAGTATAACATTCGATTAACTAATTTATTTGTGGGGATCCAAAATTTATGATAAAAGTGAAATATAAGAATGTTATGAATCTTTCCAAATATGGTTAATGGTGTTCCAAAATATATTACACAATTAAACCCCCAAAGAGGCCATCCATGACACATCAAGGAAATGAAGAAATGCATAGCCAACTAACCATATTGGAGAACCAATTTAATGAAATGAATGATACTATGTTAAAAAGGTTCATTTTTCACAAGTGTAAGATATATTTAAAGGAAATATGAATCAAGTACAGAAAAATTACAAAATTCCATGGAACAAAAGATTGATGAAAATAAAGAATAGTGGGAAAATAAGATGGAAATGTTGCAATAGAATATGGATGAAAAATTGGAATAGATAGAATAGAAGATTATAAAAGCCTTAGATAAATGGTGCCCTAAAATTCATAATATGACTAAAAGGAAACATGAAAATAAAGGTAGTATTTAATTTGAACAACTTTCTAGTAATAAGAATTTGTTAATTGGATTTTACTTTAATAGTGAACTTTCTTATGGAAGGTTTACTTAGGGTATTAAATTTTCCAAGGTTGAATTAAAGAAGTTTGAAGCCATGAGGCTTAGCTAAATTGGTTAAGTCCTTGTCATTAAACCACCTATTCTATTGAGAGGTCATGGGTTAAATTCTCTTAACACTCTCGGGCTCAAGCTCTGTGGTTGAGATGGAAGGAAGTGATCCTTTTGGATAGATTTTCCTAGTACAAATATTTCGTTGATGTAGTGGTCATTGATATTTGAGGACCACGAACCACATAGCACAAATAATAATAATAATAATAATAATAATTTGATGGAGCAACAATCTTTACATGGGTGAACGAAATTGAGCAATAATTTAAATTGGATATTATTATGTATTATAAGGAAAAGATTCCTGAAGAAAATTTGCACTTTGAGATAAAATCCTAGCATTGGTATAAATGGGTAGTTGAAAGGAAGCCCCATTCTTATCATTAATCTTGGGTTTTATTTATGAGAAGATTAGAAGCACAATATGGAAAAGTTTGGGAACAAGAATACTTTATTAAATTGAAAAGAATCATGTATTTAGATTATATTGAAGATTATAATTCAAATTTTTAGGTATCAGCCATAAGGGTGGATAACATTAACAAAGAATATATAGTAGAAGATTATATGGGTGGATTAAAAGAAGATATTAAATGTGTGATTTTCTTAAAAGATCTTGAAAATATTATGGGATTTATGCAATTTGTTTGTCATATTCAAATCAAGTATAGGGTTATACACGAGTCTATCATTAGTACATATGTAGGAAATAGAGATGATTTTAGGGTTCTAAGACAACCCTACTCCAACCTAATCAAGTATCATACAAGGAAATGGATGAAAGAAGAGAAAAAGGACTATGCTCTAAATGCAACAACAAATGGTCAAAAGGGAATAAATTTTAAGAACAAAATTGTTCACCTCAGAAAATAATGATGAAGAGGAAATGGGGGCATCTACAAAAAGTGATAAGGAAGAACTTATGAAATTAGAACACCAAAAAATTAAGGTTGAAATTGGGCACAACCTTGATTTAGAAAAATATAAAATATTGTTTCATGCATTGAGATATTTGTTAGCACCTTGGACCCTTAATATTGTACGATGCATTAACAAGAAAAATATCATAGTTCTTGGTGACTTAGGTAATACCTATAGGTTCATTAATAAAATATTAACAGAGTGGCTCAATTTTTTGTGTATCCAATGAATAATTTTCAAATTTTGGTTACGAATAAGTGGGATATTGACTGTTTAGGAAAGTGCTACAACATTAAACTGAGTATGAGAGTATAATTTAGAATCTCATTGTATGCAATTTCCATTGGAGGAGTTGATGTCATTATGGGAATTTAATGGTTGATAACATTAGATATAGTTTCTAAAAACTATAAGTAATAATTGATGAGATTTGAATTGTAAGGAATTCAATATGAAATCAAAGGGTTAAAATATACACCTTCCCAAGTCATCAACTCTCAAATAATCAAAATATCCTCAAAAAGAGTAGTTGGAAAGTTGTGGTTAGAATTTATTATGGAAGTAAAGTTGGAAGATGAAAATATTCTAAAGGAATTAAAATACACCCTAGAAGAAAATATAAGGTTTTCCAAGAAATTCCTAATGGGATACCTCCTTTAGATATCATGAACATCAAATTGAATTGATACTTGGAAGTAATCTTAATAAAACGCCTTATAGATATCCTCATCAACAAAAGGAAGAGATTGAGAAAATAGTACAAGACATGCCAGAGTCAGCTATTATTCAGCCAAGTAGGAGTTCATTTTCAACTCCAATAGTGATGGTGAGGAAAAAGATAATGCTTGGAGGATATGCCCTAATTATAAATGTTTAAACAAAATCACAATCAAGGATAAATTTTGTATTCCAAATATTGGTGAGTTGTTAGATTAGTTCATAGAGTATATTATTTTAAAAATTTTAATCTTAAATTAGGATACCATTAGATCATATTAAGAAAAGAATAACTTCATAAAGCAAATTTTAGAAGAGACGAACGAGACTACCATGAGTTCTTGGTCATACCTTTGGGTTGACTATTGTTCTTTATAGTTTTCAATGCCTCATAAATAAAAAATCATATCCCCATCTTAGAAAAATTTTGTTGGTTTTATTTTATGATATACTTATTTATAACAAATCATGGGAAACAACATTAAACATGTGGATAAAGTCCTACAAATTCTCGATAATAAACAACTATATGTAAAAATGTCCAAATGTTCCTTTGGGAAACAAGAATTTGAGTATTTTGTTTATATTATTTCAAAGGAAGGGGTTAAGGTGGACTCTCAAAAGATCGAAACTATTAAAAAATGGCCTTTTCCTATGAACATTAAGAATCTTAGAGGAATTTTTGGTCTTATATCATACTACTGGAACTTGTTAATAATTATGCATATATTATAGGCCCACTCACATCTCTCTTCAAGAAAAAATCATTTGTACGTAATTGCGAGGGTACCTTAGCATTACCTCATTTATAGGATGACATGTATTATACAATAGTATTGACAACACCAGATTGTGGATTAAAGATTCATAGTTGATTGTGATGCATCAAGAAAAGGGATTGAAGTAGTATTGATGCAATAAGGGAGACCATTGGCTTTTTAAAAGTGAGCAATTCATGCAAAAAGACTTTGTGAAATCTACATATGAAAAAGAAATGGAAGAAGTTTTACATGTGATAAAAAATGAGGACAATACCACAATGATAGGCACTTCAAATTCAAGATAGACCATGATAGCCTAAAGTACTTTTTAGAGTAAATATTGTTATCATAAGAGAAACACAATTTGATAGGAAATATGTAAGCATTTGATTTTGAAATAATATAAAAAATGGGGAAGGATAATTTGGTAGTAGATGTTCTTTCTAAAATAGAAGAATCCTAAATTTATACTCTATTACATCTTTTATTCCTACTTGACTACAAGAAGCTTACCATGAATGGTAAAATAAAAATAATACTATATTAAAAGAAGGGGTGATTTCTATGGAACATGGAGAGTGGAAGAGAAATATAATTATTACAAGGGTAGAATATATTTATACCCTCAATAAAAGTTGAAAGAACAAATATTAAGGGAGTCTCATGACTTTGTGATGGCGATACATTTAGGGTTCTTTAAAACATATCCAAGGATCAAAAAAATGAATTGGGAAAACAAATGAAGAAATATATTCAAAAATTTGTAAGAGCATGTCATGTTTTCCAATTAAACAAAAGAAACAAATTGAAATCTCCAGGGTTACTTCATCCATTACATATACCTAACCAAATATGGGAATATATATCAATGTAATTCATTACAAGTTTACCAGAACTTGAAGATAAGGATGTCATGTTTGTAGTCATGGATAGACACACAAAATATGCACATTTTTTGTGGAATTAAAAGTACATATAAAACAAGCCAGGTGATAAAAGTGTTCATGAATAAAATTCATAGATTTCATAAAATAATAGTAAGTGATAAATACTCAAAATTCATAGGAAGGTTTTGGAAAGAATTATGGAAGATGAGTGGAACAACACTAGCTATAAGCTCAACATATCATCCACAAATAGATAGTCAAATTGAAATCATTAACAAATGTTTACAGGGTTATGAATGATGTTATTCTTCAAACAAGCAACATCAATGGGTGAAGTGGCTTCTCCTAGCATAATGATGGTATATCACCACCTATCATAATAGTGGTGCTTTATGAGTATCCAACTCCTAATATCTCATAATTTTTGCAAGATGAGTCCAACATACAAGAAGTAGAGTTACATATGTAGAAGACTAAAGGAAAATTGGACAATTCTTAAGGAAAACCCTCAAATGGCACAAAATATGATGAAGCAACAAGCATATACACATGTATGTGAAAGATAATTTCAGGGTGATTGGGTATCTTTGTGATTGCAACTATATAAGCAATTTACCCTCAAAGAAAAGAAGAATAAAAAATTAGCTCCAAAATTTATGGACCCTAAAATATATTTGGGAAGATTGGACAATCAGTGGATGAGTTATATATACCTTTATCTCACATTCATAAGGATTTTCATGTATATTTCCTAAAAAAAAAGAATTGGACAAACTATGCCAGTGCAATAAGAACTTTGAGAATTAGATGAAAAAGGGAACTTGATTCTTGAACCATAAAAGGTTATAGATTGACATCCCCTATATTTTCAGGATAAGACCATTATGGAATATTTAATCAAGTGGAAAAATATGCCTTTAAAATAAGCTACACGGTAAATGAGAATTTCATAAATAAACACCCTCAATTACAAGCTTTGAGGGTAAAACCATTTTAAAGAAGGGCGATATGTTAAGGCCCTAACAATAATTAATTATTAGTTTATTAGTTATTATTGGGGCATATTAGGGACGCGTTACACCATGGTCACATTATCTCATATTTATAATAGAGCATAATCATTTGTATGTGCATCTTGTCTTGTGCATTGGGTTCACTTTAAAAGGAGGATTCTCCCTTAAAGTGGATTGTTATTCATTGATATTTTATCATTCTCAAGGCATGGGGTTTCTTATTCTTGCTATTCTTATACTATTTGTGGATTTTGGTTCATAACATATAGAGCCATTGCTATGTGGTTGTATGAGTATTAATGATTTCTAATAATGCAAAGGTGGTTGTGTGCATTGAAATTTTTAGAAAAAGTTGTCCACGACTGAGAATTCCTTGAGCTTCCAACATTGATATTTCCTAGCTAGTGTGTACTAAACCCCTAGAAAGAAGTGGAATAACCTGAGGCACTGCATTACAAATAAGGATTCCTTTCATTGGATTGTGTAGGATGAAGGGGAAAGAAATATGGAAAGTTGGGTTTTTGTGTGATTAAGGATACTTTAATATCATGAAAACTTGAATGTTAGTATGATATTAGAGTCAAATTATGTTCCCATTCATGTGGATTCATGGCATTAGACTGGGGTTGATCTAGTGCTGAGAGTTTTGGAGTCGTAGTGTCTATAGTTGGATGGAACATTCAACATCTATAACTAGTTAGTGTGGTCATTTAACAAAGATAACTATTCCGTATGTATTGCATTCATGCTATGTTTATACTATTATTGTCCACTATTCAATGTTGTCTATATATTTTAAATGTTTTGCAATGTGAGAAATTTGTTTTCTTGTATGTATAAATGTTTCTTGGATGATTCATGAACTATTTGTTATGCATGCTTCTTGATTATCAAAGACAATATCAAATCTCAATATCATTTTAAGATTGTGATATATTGAAGTACCTTGCATTTGGTGAACATCTTAATGTGGTATCATAAATTAAATTCATTCCATAATGCAATTTTTTTTAAGTATCCTCTAATTGTGAGGTGTTACAACATCCACGCATGACATGAAAGTGAAATATGTGATGACCAACTTGAGGTGGAATGTGGTGAAGGGGAAGAATGTAATGAAAAATTAGAGTGGCAATATGTTAGTGATCATTACATGCTTTGTGACAGAACATAGACGTGTAGGGTGATGACAGGTTTACTAGGCATAAAGGTGCCAAGGTATAACATGTGATGGTGTCGAGGTAGGGATCCTCCCTTAGCCTTTCACATTTTACATCCATGTGAAAATAGGGTCCAAAGAGGGAAAGGCTTGGAAGAGTGCCCTAACCCATATATATAATACATGTGGTGCATGGAACATGACATAAAACTGCATAGTTTCAAAAAAGGAAAAGTGACTAAATATTCCATATTTTAGTCCAAAATACATTTTTTTTTTCCCTTTGAAGCCAAATTCATCATTTCTAAGTATCACCATTTATTCTAAGGCACTAAGAATAACTTCTACAAAATATAAATACTCCTACTTTATTTCCTTATAAAGTATATATCTTTGATTCACTAGCCACATAAGAAACAAAAAAGGTATTTTCTACATAAAATTTCCTATTATCCTAGGTGTTTCTCCATAGATCTTGCCCCTAGCTCTACCACACAATGATGATATACTACTTATAGTTTTCTCCTTGATATTTCATACACATTTATTCACATTCATGGAATCAAGAGAGTCAACAATGGAAATACCTTCAACCTTGACTAGTCGCCATTTTGTCTAGTCAAACTAGCCATGTAAGACTCTGCTCCAGCTTTATATATCTTGCTCCATGTACCAGTTCTTGTAACCTACACACACCACAACCAAACGGTGAATACCTTGTGTACAGAAATTCCTTTCTAGTCACCTTGGTTACTTCTCCTCATCGACTCATTTTCTATGGTTTAGCTCTCCATGTAATATAGGTAAGTACACTTGAAAATTCCACTAGCATAACATATTAAATTGTGTCTTCTCATCCCTCTCTCCCATAGAATGGTCTCATTGTATAGGATTCTCACAAATTTGGGAGTATGAATATGGACACCTATTACCAAGAGAATTTAGGCTAAAAATTTAATTATTGACCCAATTCTAAATCATCTTATCCTAGTTCCAATTCATCAGCTTGAAAACCAAACTCTAGAAGCTTTGACCCCTCAACGCCCACTTCTAAAGGAATCTAGTTATAAGGACAACTCCATTTCTTCCTTGCCATCTGAGAAATAGTGATGCCATTCTATTTTGCTAAGGAAATGGAATCACATGACAAGAAAATGTGTTTGTACAAGAATGTGAGAACGATATCTAAGCCTCCAACTAATATAAGTGAAGCAAAGGTTTCTCGTCCATCCTAAGGGTGAAAAATAGGCAAATAACAAATACTTGAACAATGCAATGAATGGAAATTAAAATATAATATTAGAAGTGTCAGTTAAACTAATCCCTATAGTAAACTACATTTGTTTCCTCCTATTTTTCAAGTGCATTAGAAAATCTATTGAAGACTTCATTAGACTTCAATTTGAAGTACGAATTTCCAATTTCAAATCTAATACCATAATCACATTTTGTTCTTACGCCCATGAAATTAACACTTAAAAATATATAAATAATCTCAATTTATCAATTACAAATTCTCATTTTACTAGTTCCATGCTAGTGAAAATTTTTATTGTATTGACCCAGGGTTTGACCACAGGGTGCAAACAAAAGTTTCATGGTGGTTTAGCATGTCGCTAACATTTTCAATCTTCTGTAAGGGAAGAAGGTCTCACTTGAGGCATGTTGAGAGTATTAAGTGAGGTTTTAGGGTTTTAGAAAGTGACAAGATTCATTCCTTTAATGAAAATACTCACTAAGCATGTAAACACCTACAAATATTCAAAATAACCTCTTGCACAAGAGTGGATAGATAAATAACATGGAATTTAGTAGACTTTTTTAATTTTTTTTAAGGATTCATACAATACATTCACATTCATTCATAGACACACAAATTAGATCCTCATAACAATCTCCTTTTATATTATACCAAGAGAAACTCAAATGTTACATCACAAATATACAAAGCCTTTGTAGGATCTTTCATAGCTCCACCTAAACTCTCATTACAATTGAGATGAATTAGAATAGAATTATTTTAAAATGATAATGTCTCATTATAGAAACATAACAAGCCTCCTCTTCATCTCTCCTCTCACAACTTGATATGTGCAAATATTTATAGATTTCAGTCTCTTAGATCTTGTCCATGCTTGCTTGATAAGGTCCAACTTGACCAACTTGACAAGATCTACTCATTTGGTTCACCTTTCCTTGATATTTTTAATCTTAGCATCCTAATCCTTCTTTTGTAGCCTTGACGAGTTCCAATATAATTGTTCACTTTCATTACTTTCCACTCTATTCTTTCTTTTACTAATTTCTAACCTATTTGACCATATCTTCTTTTCCACTTGCGCTTCTTATTTCCACAATTATTTTTCTATCCAAATTGGTCAAAATTGGTCACAAAAATGAAGGACCCAATAGGCTTCGACCACAATCTATTGCTTCACCCTCGATCAAATCCTTTTCTAGTGCGCTTGGTCTTTCGTGTGATTGTGCAACTATTGTCAATGTGCTTTGTCCCTATACGAATGCTTCTCCTTCAAACAAAAGGCCAAAATCCAAGAAAATATCTAAAATTTGACCTCTAAAATTTTTGTAGAACTCTTACGTCTTTCCATACGATCAGGAGAGTAGAAACTTTATCAACAAACTACATAGCGGTCTCTACATCTGGCTTCTCAGAGAATGCATCAAGTGAATTCTGCCACTAAACATGTGCATCAAAATTAAGTTTTCACAAATGCATATATCTGAATCAAGCATCAAGCTTAAGGTCTCTAATAGTAGCTTTAGCTTCATGGGAATCCTCTTATAAAACATGAATTTTTTTCTATCTTTTCAACCCGATTGAAGAGATTTTGTTGTTGCACTAGGTCTATAGTAGTGAGAGCTTCTTCCATTTCAAATCTCAACCAAATTTTGACCCTAAGGAGCATACCATTTCATGATATAAATGGCCACAAACAAGCATCCATAAATTAAAGAAGTGGCTCTCCTGTAAATTTCTTCATAGGCAACAAAGAACTCATTTAATAAGAACCTACATCAATTCAACTGGGTGCCTTGGATACATAATTCAACTACAAAAATGGTATCCAGAGAACATTCACACTTAGTATAATTCCCCACTACCTTCCCTACAATGCGATAATAAACAAACTTGATATTATCATTGTTAAATAGGTCAATGATAATTTGCAACCCTTTCTCTTAGAGTCGTATTTCTCATTAAGAATTGTGGTGCCAATAATTTTTCCACGCTTTGAGGTAGCTTGGAATGTCGTCGAAACATCTTCTCCATGCATATTCAACCTACTAATATTATGAATGTCATCGACATGAATGAGGTACTCTTGTCCCACCAAAGAAAGTCATTATGAATCTTGCTAATAAGGAACTTGGTGCACCACACAATTTTTCATTTGGTTCCAAATACAAGAAAATCCCGCAACTTCATGGTGGTGGACCTATGTAGTGGTCAGAAGTATAGTTTAATCTTTGATATAAGTTCAACAAATAGATTTGGGGTAGTATCGATGTAAAATCTAGGATGGAGGGTTGGAAACAAGTAGAGTATGATAAATCATCGTAAACCAGGGTTTCCTTCTCATACTTCCCTAGTATATCATCTATGGGATTAATATGGTTGTTGAATAAATTGAAGGGAACAACTAATTTATCAGAGTGAGGCATGGTGGAAGATTAATGACTATAAAAAAATGAATAGGTGGACACAAAGGTGTTGGATGCGGAAGTCAAGGTGAAAGACTTGAGAAATTATAAAGACACAAATGAGCGATATCATTTTGATGCCCTATACTTATAGAAAAATGCAACATGGTGGTAATGGACTCAAGTGTTGGACATTAAAGGAGACAACCTAATGAAATGGGATTCGATTTGAGAATCCATGATGGCCATGACACAAATCCCAAGACATGACACAAATGACCAAAAAGGATATGGCACAAAAACCAAACATAGGCGAGAGTATTATTGGCTAATTAAACCAAAATCGAATCAAGAAATTTGACTGTTACATCGAAAAGACTTGACAACTAAAAACAATCACATTAATTGACCCACTAAATGAAAAAATACATGACTCATACCTCCTTGACCACAATGGGTTGCAATATATCACAACTAAGAAACATGACACGCAATTGATGCAATTGGAAGGACAAAATAAACTACACAACTAACTCTATCCGAAACCTAACTTACTCTCTTGGATAGAGAGCAATTTGAATAAAATGATTTTTTGTGATCATGGTAGGCTTTCAAGTGTGTGCCTTTCACCCAACTAGGAAAGAGGATTCCATCAAGTTGTGCGAGATTTACAACTCCAAATTCCCTTATCTTTCCAACAATAAAATGACCCAACCAATTCATTTATAGAGTTCTAGGGTGCTTAAGATACTTATTTTCATATAGTAGAACTTGAGCTCTCATTAAGAAAGACTTGGACTTTATATGTCGATGATGCCATGCATTTTGGCTTTCTTTCTCTACAATTTGATGTAAATCTACAAAGAAATACCACTGATCTAGTCCACATAGCTCTTGTAAATGCTACGCAATGGATTTATCATCAGACATTTTAGTACCTTGGAAAATAAACAAATTGGGAACAATGAACTCAGCAGGTACCACTGCTTCTTTACCATATGAAAGATGGAAAGGGGTATATTTGGCAACCTTTAGATAGTAGTGCAATAAGACCATAAGGTTTTAGGAACTCTCTCATCCTAGTCATTGCTATTAGCAAAGCATACTTTAATGAGTCCCTTCTCCAATATCTTATTAAAAGCTTCAAATTTTCCATTTTCTTGCAGATGATACAGACTGCTTTCATGTTGCTAAATAAGGAACTCTCATGTCAAAGTTGCAATAGTCTCATCGATTAAATGGGATCCCTCATCACTTGTAAAACTCCTTGGATAGTTGAATATTGTAACAATGTTCTCAAATATGAATCTAGTTGTATTACTAGCAATACAATACTCGATTGGAGTTGCTTCATCCTAGCACGTCAAATAATCAGTTGTAGTGGTGATATATTGGGTATGTGAATGTTGTGCAAGAGGGTTTATGGGTCCAATAAAATCAACAACCCACTTCTCAAAGGCTTGAAGAGCTCATACAAGAGGTAGTGGAAGTTCATATCAATGAGAAGATCTTCCAACTCTATGAAATACATCCCAATTTCTAGCAAACTCCTTCGCATCCTTGAATAAGTCTTGAGGAAATGTGCCCAATGTATGGATATATTGATGCACCCAGAAGTTAACAACAAGTTCAACCTTTCCCCAAGCAGAACTACAGTTCTGAACATGCTTTTGTGGACTAGTTTATCCTTCATACACAGGGATTTCATTCATATTCCTTCTAAGTACAGTAAACCGACATAGCATGGAAGAATTAACTAAGTCCCAAATCTATAACTAGTTGCGATGAGCTCCCCACCATTGCACATGGGTTACTTGTAAAGAAACATCTAACAAGGGAATTATATAAATCTCTTTAGTGTGAAATTCAACTTTCTTAATGAAATTAACAACAAGACCAAGGTAATTAAAAGTAGGATAATTCCTTACCTATGTATTGATCCATCTAGTACAAGGAATGGATTCAAAATGTCTAGAGTATAGCTCTTGGTCTCCTTGCTACCATTTAGCCATTGTAATTTCTGAACCAACTTCAGTATGTTGAACACTTCTCCAACTAAGAGAACCATCTGTTGTAGTATTAATGTAATCCTCCCTCTTCCCTACAATTAATTAATGCAACCGATCCAAAACATTAGTCTGCTCGGCATCATCGACGAGCTTTGTGAACCTAGAACCCTTGTAAGGATCCAAATGTTGTATCACCCTAACTCCATCCACTTCAAAGGTCATAGTTTCTCTTTTTAGGTCAATAATGGTGTAGTTTTAGAATGCCCAATCTACTCCCAAGAAAGATGGGTAAGGATCCTTGTCACCAACAATATCAATGACTCCAAAATCTGCATATGTCTTCACTTCGAAAATATCAACTTCTACATCCTCTAAACGACCAATAAGGAGAACGCAATACTAGTTGGCCATATGCAACTGGATCAGAGAGAATACAAGCTTGGGTCTTCCCAATGTTTCCAATGTCTTTTGCAGAAAGATATTGACATTAGAACCTAGATCTAACATAGTGTCTTTGATCTCATATCCAACAATTTGGGCATCAATATGGAAATCCCTTCTTGTTCTACATTTGTTACGGTGAACACATCTCAAATGATGCTCTGGCAAGTTAGCATAAATGGGTCACTTTGAAAACACTTCATCTTTTACAACACTCCACAATTTCTTGCACAACTCACTAGACAATTGGTTGTCACTCATAATATGTAGAAATATCTTAAACCATTCCATGATAGGATAAGTTGCCTCTTGCAAAGGTCAAGGACTCTTCATTTGTCCCTTTTCTTGTTTTTTTGCTCAAGTACTATAAGAAGAAATTAACTTCTTGAAAATCTCAGCAACATCCTTATAATATTTTTTGTTGCTGAAGATAATCATATGATTTCTTTGAAGATGCTACTTTTATAATAGTAGGATGCTTAGGCACCTCCCTATTAGCTCGAATGCACTTGCCTCCTTTGGTAACAATATTAATGATAGGCTGCAGAGTTGGCTCAGGCTCTATTGGTTCTACATTAATCAAATTAACACTTGTTTTTCTATTGTGCTCTTCCCAATGAGAAATAAACTCAGGACAATCTTCAGTAGCATGAGCGAGAGCACCAATGCCTCCTTGGCAATGGACAATCACGAGAAAAATTCCCTTCTTGATCATAGGTATAACACCATATTGAACCTATATCGCTAGTCCTTCACCCCTTAATCCATCTCCTCCTTGTCCTTGAGTAGATTCATTGACCCATAATGTAGTACGGTCTAGACGATTAGCTAGTGAATCCAAGGATCTGCATTGGTCTATATGGTGAGTGGGAGACCAAAAAAAATCACAAAACTTACTATTGGGTACATTGGGATACTTCTGCAACATAGGAAAAAGTTAAGTATGACCATAAGTATGACATATTTCACAATATTCATTAGCAAACATACCTTGTTGATTAGGAAATGTGTGGTACTAAGAATGTACTTGGTAAGGAACAACTGTTGAAACTTGCAAAACCCCTCTACAAGGTCCTGGCTATGGTGAAGGTGGTCCCATTAATATAATTGAAGATCCTACACTTCTCTACCTTGGGAATTCTGCAACATAGTGCCCTTCAACATGAAAAATAATACACCAAACTTGTAGACGACTTGGTATAGCAACATTCATATCCTTTAATATTTCAGTGAAATCAACAATTTGATGTTATACACCAATGATAGAAAGGTCATTAGAAATATAACCTACCCTATAGTGATGAGGATATCCCACCATTTCATTGATTGTTAAAGCTTTCTCCAATGCATCTTGTATAGTGTCCATATTTTGTTGCATTAGGTGAACTCTTGTCAATGATAAAAAATCCTTGATGAACCAATCCTTTTGGTGATGCAGGTGAATATGCTAACTCAATTTCCCAACTGTATCCTTAAACCATTGCATACATTCCCATGTAGTTTCATCCTCATGTTTTTTAATGTCCAATAATTTAGCTAATCCCTGCTACTCAGTTTGAGGTAGTTTGTGCTCCTTAATGAATTCCTGTTTAACTAAATCAAAAGTTGGATTTTGATTTGTAGTTGACCACTTAATGAACTACCAAAGAGTTCTATCCATTAAAGTGGTTTCAGACTCAATTATTTTAGAATTATATAAGGTTTGTCTAGCCATCGAAATAGGTTCATAGAGGTACCGATGTTGTTTTGCATCTTGATCTCCTCGGCCTTAAAACTCAGCGTACTGAATAACAATCCCACCATGTTCTGAGCCATTGATATATGACCAGGTGGAACTAAAATAAAGCCTCGAGAACTAAGTTTCAAAAAATTTGTAGAATACGACTAAGTACTACTATTAGAACCACCAACTACATACACTTTATGAACTTTCTAAAATTTCAATGTTTTAACTAACTTTGAAATAATACTGATATGATTTCGATGGTACCAGGGGAAGGTTAGGGAGAAATATAAACACACTACTACTTTGTGGACTGCCACTTATGGGGAAGGAATCATCCTCCTAAAATAACCTCCTTATAACAAAGTGCATTTCCTCATCCACAAGAGTATTTAGATCAGTCAGCATGATCATCTGTTTGAGCATTTTTGGTGTTCAGATTCCCTTTGATTTCCGATGGGCTCGAACATTCCTATTCTGATTTCCTATCTCATCCCTTCTAACTCCTCATATTGTTCTAGAATTTTATCCTTCACCTATCGTCTCATTTTGCAACTCTGGCTTGTGCGTTCCTCCTATTTGCAACCTCATAATACTTAACAATTCACCAATATGCTGAAACTCTCTGCATCTTCTCCTAATCTCACTCAACTTCTGCTCCCTCCATTTATCAACTATTCACGCTCTTCTAAGTGCTATAAAGTCTTGTTCCTTCCACAACTCGTCCCCATCCATTGCAAATTCCTCTCATCTTCTGCAATTAGCTAGCATCTCTCCCACGAACCCTACCCACAGTACAAGGGTTTCACAATGCCATATTGGATTGTTGGAACAACAAAATCCTCTCTTCCACCATAAGAACTTTAATCCATAGAGGAATTTATTTTAGCAATCTACATCTCAAACCATACATGAACATTGCTTCATCCTTAGATAATCACTGGTGATTATCCTTAACAAAATCAATAATATATCCTTCCAACATGGCTTGCACCCAAAGATCAATGGCCCTAGTTATTTAGTTATCCAACTGACGATCTGATAATCACCCTATGAGTGACATCAATTGAAGATTTATTAAACAAAGGTATTACAGACTCATGTGCTCGTGTGTGTTCTGTGTTATTTATGCAACAGATCGATCAGATTGCCAACACACAGACATTTAAATGGAAAGACAACAGAGAAATACAATAAGCAAACACAAAACATAATAATTTTAATAAGGAGTTCAACCTATTCTCCAGGGCTACATCTCCAGTCCAACTTTTAGTGGTGGCCTTGTTTTATTGTGTCTTTAAGTAGAGAATTACAATGCAGGGACTCAATGTGAGTTCTCTTGAAGTAGGTTTACTTGGCAGGGTGGTCCTTGGATTCCCCAAGCCACTCAAGTACATAGACTTCTTCTTCCTACCAGCTCTATGACCTTCTAGTCTATAGTGGAGAGCCTAATGTGGTGCTCAGCCCGGACAAATCCTCTATGGGATGGCTCAGATCTCTCAAGCCTCAGTGCTCGATGCTGCCTCTAGTCAGCTTGGCCCTCTGTCTTCTTTCTTCTTTCGCTTCATTGTCTTATTTCTCTATGTATTCCATCCTCCTCTCGGGATTTTGGTCTCCCTTTCTTCTCTTTTCGTCTCTTGAATTGTTCTCTGACTTGGCTGCATATTTATATTTTTTTTGTTGTTCATGGCTTTGAAGCCATTCGAACCCATGCTTGTTCGGTTCCTCTTCTACCTTTGTTGATTCACCTTCTGCAACTACGCTTGGAGTTCCCTATTCGACCTCATCATCAGCACTCAGGGAGTTCTCACGTGTCCTCCTCTAAACAGTGCCAGCCTGCTTCATTGGTTTGTTTCTTCAGTTACGTCATGGATGCGTTCTTCCTCCACCGTGGCAGTCAAATGGATTCCAAATCCTTCTAAAACGTGGAGTGTTCCTTCATCGATTCCGCTTCCTCCATTGGATGCAATCTCATCCATTCGATCTGGGTCCCCCAGATCCAACGCCATACACATGTTTCACGTTGTTGACTTGCTCGACCTTTAGCGCACGATCAACGACAGTTTTCTCTCACCTTTGCTTGCCACGTGTCGATTGATGAATCGAATTGCTCCACTATTGTCTGAAACCTCTTACCATTTGAGGGCACCCCAATCAAAACCACCAGTTTCCAGAGCGCGGGCCCCATCTTTGTACTTTCAACATTTTTTCCTTTTCGCTCGCGGTTCTCTGGCTTCCCATGCATCCGTGTGCTCGAGCTTCCTCCTTCACGACCCTATTCGCCTAGTGATGCACTAATTGTGCATCAAAAATCACCTCATTTTCCTAGTCTGGGGCTCCTAGGGGCTACTTTGAGCTCCCGCATAGTCTCCATGGGCCTTAGTCAGCACGCTTTGACCGAGGTCCTCGTCGTTCCACACTGGCTGCCATTGCCACTGGTTCAGGGTGTTTTTGATAACTGTTTTAAATTCTTTAGAGATTTTTTTTGACCCGATACAGTCGTGGTTCTTTGACAATCTTCTATGGATCCAATTCAGATCACGACCCTCCCATTGAAAGGCTTTTCGACCACCAAAAGTTGGTTTTCAAGAATCGACTAAGTGAGGGTATTGGCTTCTCGCTTGTCCAATCTCAATCCATCTTGCACTGCTCGGATTCGAACCTTTGAGTCCAATCATAAGGTACTCAACATCTCCCTTATGCGTTGTCCTTACCTTCCTGTCCAACACTGTGTCTTCCTGCAACTCACTCAGATATTCAGGTAGCAGGTCATCAACAGAAGACAATTGAATCTACTCTTTGGGGTCCTCAATCATTGAATGTTCAAACAACCTCAAGCAATCTGCATTTACGACTAAGTAGATGTGCATGTAAGCTAGTAGATCAAGGCAAAAAGAATTTTCACCAATATTCTCAAGTATCCTGAAAGGTCCATACCTAATAAAATTCAACTTTTTACCTTCACCTTGCATCCTGTCCTTGCTGATATAGAGCCAGACTTGGTCTCCAACTTGAAAACTATGCTCCATCTAATGCTTATCATGCCTAGCCTTGTACTTGGCTTGGCTCTTTTCCAGTTGTTATTGTACTGGCTGGTGGATTTCCTAGATCTATTCAATGAACCTAGTTGCCTTGTCCACATCACTGTGTCCATCAACCATGGTATCTTTACCATAGACAAAATCCAAAGGAGACCTCGGTGTGAAACAGAAACAGGTCTCAAAAGGAGATCTCTATGTAGAAGAGTGTTTGGCTCTATTGTATGCATGTTGCACATAACACAAGTGTTCATCCCAAAGCTTAGGATGTTTGTTGCAATATCCTCTGAGTAACTGGATCACTGTTCTGTTAACTACTTCTGTCTGGCCATTAGTTTGTGGAAGAAAAGTTGTTCTTTTCTTTAATTTGGTTTCCATCAGTTTCCACATACTTGACCAAAACTTCTCCACAAATCGGATGTCTCGATCAGATATAATGGAAGTGGTTAATCCAAAATGAACCCATACATGTTCAAAGAACAATTTTTCAGTTTGTTCAGCTGTAATCTGTTTACTACAAGGTATCAAAATACACATTTTGCTAAACCTATCCACAATAACATATAGATAATCATGACCTTTCCTAGATTTAGGCATTTTTCCAACAAAAGCCATGGAAACACTTTCCCAAGGGTAAGAAGGAATTGCGAATGGAGTGTACAAGCCTAGTTTTCTATTGGTTGGTTTGCTTTTGGCACACATGGCACACCCTCTTACATATCTAGAAATTATCTCATTCATTTTCGTCCAATAGCAGAACCTTTGCAGTTGTACAACTATTTTACTTACCCCAAAGTGACATAATAAGAGAAGTGTGTGCTTCCCCAATTATCTTTACCCTCTCGGTTTGTGGAATGCAGAGTTTCTCACAATAGTATAAGAGTCGATCCTTCACATGATAGTCCAATTCCTCTACTCTTTTGCCTTGACTCAAAGTTGCATATACATCTTTAAATTCCATATCCTGAGCATATTTTTCTATGTAGCTTTCATGTAGCACATAATTATGCTTAAGTATGGTAGATGCATTTATAATGGGTCTAGATAACATGTCTGCAACCTTGTTATGTTTGCCCTTTTTATATCTTATGACCAAATGAAACTGTTGTAAAAAACCCATCCACCTATAATGTCTTGATTGCTGCAACTTATTTTGGGAGTGCAGATATTGAAGTGGTTGATGATCAGTATGTATTACTGTCCCTTTGTTGATTAAGTAATTTTCCACTTTTTCACACTCTAAACTAATGCATACAATTCTTTATCATATGTAGGATAGTTAACTACTGCAGGATTGAAAGTCTCAGAATGATAACACATGGGTTTACCGTGCTGTGTCATCATTGCTTCCATGGTATAGTCATTGGCATCAGTTTGGATCTCAAATGGTCTTTGTAGATATGGCAGTGCTAAAACAGGTGTTGTACTAATCTTTTATTTCAAGATGTCGAAGGCTTTCTGATGTTTTCCTCCCCACTAAAACACCTTTTTCAATCCTGTGAAAGCATGTAAGGGAGCTGCAATTGAGGAAAAGTTAGAAATGAACTTCCTCCAATATTTTTCTACTCCTAAGAAGCTTCTCACTTCTGTAGCAGACTAGGGTTTAGGCCAGTTTACAATGACTGCCACTTTAGAGGGATCTATTTTCAATTCACCACCACCTACTATATGACCCAAATAATTTAGAGATGTTTTTCCAAATTCACATTTTGAGACTTTAACATAAATCTTTTCTATTTTCAAAACATCTAATGTCTTCTTAACATGCTTTAAATTTTCTTCCCATGTTTTACTAAAAATCAGAATGTCATCCAGATACAAAATAACAAAATCATCAAGAAAAGTTCTGAGTACATCATTCATTAATCTCATGAAAGTAGCAGGGGCATTGGTCAAGCCAAAAGGCATAACCAACCATTCATACAATCCCTGCTTTGCTTTGAAAGCAGTCTTCCATGCATCTTGCGCTGCAACTCTGACATGATGGTATCCACTATGTAAATCTAGCTTGGTGAAATAAACAACTTCTTTTAATTGATCTAAAAGATCATCTATGTGAGGAAGGGGATAACGATTTTTTATTGTTATCTTATTCAATGCTTGGTAGTCAATGCACATTCTCCACGAGCCATCTTTCTTTCTCACCAAAATGATTGGTGACCCACATGGTGATGTGCTAGGCCTGATGAACCCTTTCTCGAGCAACTCCTGCACCTGCTTCTTGATTTCAGCATTCTCTAAGGCAGACAACATATACATCCCAATGTTAGGCAATGGAACATCTTGCTGCAAAATAATATCATGTACTATTCCCTTTTTGGGTGGCAGACCTTTAGGTTCTTCAAACAAGACATCATACTCTGAAACAACCTTTTCTATATCAACTTGTTGATCAACATTACATCCTTCAAATACATTGGTTTTATCAGGTTTGTTTTCCTTTATAACCATCAGTAAGAACTATTTGCATGAATTTATCATTCTTTTCATCTGCCCTAAGTTTATGAGAGTATACTTATTCTTAAGCTTATGAGCTCTTACAAAGTATTCGATTCCATCTTTGACAAGTAGATACTTGTTCTCAACTCTATAGAAAATAACCTTTCTATCATACAAGTAAGGGCTTCCTGAAACAATTCCACATATATCCAAAGGAATTATGTCTAACTCAACCACATCTACAAATGTTGACCCAAAAGAAAACTTGAGTTTGAACTATCTAGTCACTTGTAGTTGTGCTTTATCATTCAACCATCCTAATGGGTAAGGTTTCTTATGAGGTGTTGCTGCTAATCCCAATTTCTTTACAATTTCTTCGGAAATCAAATTTACTTGTGAGCCACTATCAAACAAAGTATCAATCTTTTGATTTTTGGAAATAACTTGAATATGGAAAAGCTCATGTTTTTTTCTCTCATGTTCTTCATCAATAACAGATTGAGCAAAACTACTAGTAGATCCTTCAGAATTCTTACCTTTTATACCTATGGCTGCAATGATTGTTTCATCTCCCGAGTCTAACCCCAAATCTTTCTGAATAGTTGCAACGGTCTTCTTCTTCTTGCCCTCAAACTTCTTAGGTCTCAGCTCTGGATGCAGAATCGAACAGTGCTCATCATCTTGACCATCCATTTTACAGTGAGTGCATGAATCTTTGCCTTTTTGTGCAATGTTAGCCTTCCTTTCTTTCCACTTCTGCTTTTTTTTTTCCTTGCTCTTGCTTGCAGTGGGTTGGGATGGTCCCCCAACTTCTATATTTCCATTCTTTCCTCTAGCCTCTATATGAGTAGCTTCTACAAATACCTCATCTATACTAGTGGGATTAAACATGAGGATGGTATGCCTCATGTAGCTGTGTAGACCACCAATGTACTTGAAAAGAGTCTCTGGTGAGTCTAATGAGATACCCAACATCAATGCTCTCTTTCTTAGCTCTTGAGTATACCCTTGCACACTTTTCCCGTTTAGTTGTCGAAGAGTTTGAGAACTCATCATGGCTTGTTTCATGTAGGCCAATGGACATAACTGCTTTTTTATTGCATCAACAAATTCATTCCAAACATAGATAGTCTTACCATGTTTTTCATATCAGCTTGGGTTCTACCTTCCCACCAAACCAAGGCAGTGCCTCCTAGGCATAGGCTTGCCAGCTGAATTTTTCTCTTTTCTGGGTCTATATTCTATACCCTGCAATACACATCAATTTGTCTAATCCAATTGTCCAACTTTCAGCATTTAGCTCTCCATCATATATAGGAAAATCAAATTTAACATCTAGTTTAATCAAAGATACTTTCTTATTATGCATGGGGCTATTAGGAGGTGTGAGAAAGCTTTCATATTTCCCTTTTCCTTTTGAGTGGTCATGGGAATGAGACTCATCTTTTCCTTTATCTTGTTTAGAACCTAATGAATCTTCATCCTTGTGCTTTCTAAAGTCCCTATACATTTATTCTACCATAGCCTTTATAGCTAGGAAACTCTCTATGAATGGAGGGTCTGGCCCAATAGAACGTTCCTCTGACATTGTCTTCTGAGAATAGAACCTCCCAATTTCAGGATTAGTTTCCACCAACTCTCCTTCTCCTAATTTGAGCTTTGGTCTAGTGAGCATTCATAGCTAAAACAACACAAGCTTGTCTAACTTTACAGCCTAGAGCTCTGATACCACTTGATCTGATAATCACCCTATGAGTGACATCAGTTGAAGATTTATTAAACAAAGGTATTACAGACTCATGTGCTGGTGTGTTTTTTGTGTTATTTAAGCAACGGATCGATCAGATTTCCAACACACAAACATTTAAATGGAAGGACAGTAGAGAAATACAGTCAGCAAACACAAAACGCAAGAATTTTAATAAGGAGTTCACCCTATTCTGTAGGGCTACATCTCCGGTCCAGCTTTCAGTGGTGGCCTTGTTTTATTATGTCTTTAAGTAGAGAATTACAATGCAGGGACTTAATGTGAGTTCTTGTTTGGTCAATTTAGTGATGTCTAAATTGCAACTTTTAAATGTCAACCCGGGGATCATAAGCTGATGAAGTGAGGTGTATTGTATGTACTTAGGCAACTATTTCTTAATCTTTTGTTGTTTTTAACTTTTTAAGTTTGTTTTCAAGTATATCTCTCCTAATGTGATGTGATGGAAATGAAATAAAGTGAGTGAAGTGTGTGAGATTGTGATGAGCTTTTTATAACTTAAAAGAAATCTTGAACAACAACTGAAATGAAATCAACTTTTAAAGGAAAATAAAGGCATCAAATAAAAGACTAATGACATTGGTACAGTATCTCTGCTGCTGTAAGAAAATGAAAATGAAATCTATGTCAAATAACAACTAAGCAATTTGAAACTAAAGTAAATCTACATAAAAGAAAGACTAGTCACAAATACTTTAACTTCTTCTTAACCTCTTGCCTTTTAACTGAATATATCCTGTGAGAGACAATTAAAAATAATCCAAGCAATTTTGAGTTCTTAAACAACTAAACCAAGCTGTGCTAAGTGATATTTTGGTCCTCAATGAAGATATTAAATTATGAAGAAGGAACCATCAATAGATAAACAACTTGATGTCTAAAAGCAGAAAGCAACTATGCAAATTAACTAAATGATAGTAAGGAAATAAAGGCTGCAAAACAAGGAAGATCAACAACATAGACAAGATGATCACAAGTGTCACTAGTTGTGAAAAAGAAAAGAAAGAAACTGTCTCGGGCATGCCTAAGAAACCTGCATAACACACTGATCAGTCATGGAAAAGTGCAGAAATATAAACAAGCAAAATTCGAAATGTATATACAGCTAACAAAACACAGCAATCAAAGGCATTATATACATAAAATGAAAGAAAGAAATGCAGGAAATTAAAAGTACTGTATAGGCCTTTAGTAAACAGGGGCCCTCTGCCTACTCCAGCCGGTTCAAAGATCAATTACACGCTTAAATGGAAAAACAGTCTTCTCATATATTATGCATGAAATAGAAAATACAGTGGGAGTTCAAAATTACATTACATATCAGTAGCTAACAACTCACTATCCAGCGTTCAAAGACGCTTTATTTATAACTGAGGAAAGCGAACTAACTTAACAGAAACTTAGGCTATTCGAGCAGCTGTGCAAAAACACGTAGTCTTGCTGCGTCCTCGAATTTAGGCAACAGTCGTTGTGGGCATTCAATCCGCTGTTGGATTTATGTTTCCCACTATCTTCATGACTGAGGACGATGCCACCTGTTCTTGACGTGCTCTAAAACAAAACACGCAGAGCTGTGCCACCGCCAATGACCTCTGTTGACCGTAGTTGCCTCCTCATTGACCACGGGTTTTGATGACTGGTTTGGGTGATCTGGAGGGACACACTCCATGTCCTTGGTTCCACGAACTTGCCCATGTGGCTCTTCTTCTCGGAGGACACCTAGAACATATCATTTAATAAAATAGCTGTAGAATCCGGGGTTGGCTGCAGAAACCGGGATCAGCTGCAGAAACCCTATGTGAGCTGCGGAAACGCAACACTTTGAACCAAAATTCTAAGCCAAACACAGTCATTAGCATAATTAGCAAACCATGTAAAAAGTACTAAAATACAATGATTTGAGCAATTTGATGGAGGGGATGAGTGGAAAAAGAAGGAAATGAATAGGAAAAAGAGGCTGAGAGGATGTGTAAAGAAGTGTAGGTTTGAGGCTCAACATACCCCCACTGTGAAGGTGTTGCATGTCCTCATGCAACCAAAACTTTGTCATTGTTTTTCAATCCATGTGCTCAGATACTTCTGCCAAAACATCTAGCCTTCTTCTCTTTCTCCTTGTTGCCAAAATTTTCCTTGGTTTCTTGACTAAACACCTGAATCTCAAATTGATCAATGCCCTGCTCAGTTTCTTACATTTCCCTTTCAATTTTTTGTTCTTCTTCTGCCAGAGTCCTAAGTGAAGCATTGTATTGTCATGGACCATTTTGTCCACTTTTCTTTGTTCTTTCAATGCTTCGTTTTCTTGTTTAATATGTCGGTTCAGGACTTCTAGTTCAAACACCTCCTGTTTTAAAGATTGGACCTGTTCATTAAGAGGAAATGTAGTGCTTGGACCTGCCACTAATTGCTCCAAGGCCTCCAAATAATCGTATACCTCCTGCTGGTCAGGGTCAATCTCAGGTGTTCTTCTTGGGCTATTTTCGAAATCAATTTCTGTTTGAGGTTCTTTCTGAAAGCGACTCTCTTCGCGTGGAGGAGTCGACTCAAGGTCAAGCTGAGCTGGAGCCTTTTTAGGTGTACCTTCTCCCAAATCAATGAAATGTGACTATTTTGCTTTAGTCAGACTCATTTCTCCTTTAAGTCTATTGCTTCTTCTCACTTGTACACTAGTGCTCTTTTGCTGGGCACTCCGTTTTTATTTTTGTTTTTTCTTTGAGAGGGCAGTAGCTTGAAGTTGTGGTAGTCTATCAGCCAAGGTTTGGGAGTCTTCTTCTACTGAAGGTTCAGGTGATGGAAATGATTCATGAACAACTGTTTTCCCTTTATCCTTTTTCTGTTTCTTGGTTTTATCTTTCTTTTCCTCTTCTTCTTGAGTAGTTTCTTGAGTTTCTACAATAGGAGGATCTTGGGCTGCAACATCTCTTTTTGTTCTCCTACTTCCTTTTGGGATTCTAGGAGAACTGCTAGTGGAAGCTTCAGTTACTTCTTGGAAATGATTACTGACCAAAAACTTTTCCCATGTATCCTTGTTATTTTTCAATTGATCCTCTATGAGAATTCTAATGAGTCCGTGATGATACAAGTGGGGTTCAATATGGCCTACATTCTTTTGGACAGTGGAACTCATTTTCTTTAGGCTTCTTAGCAGAAAGTAAGG
Organism: Pinus taeda; assembly: GCA_000404065.3. Taxonomy (NCBI): domain Eukaryota; kingdom Viridiplantae; phylum Streptophyta; class Pinopsida; order Pinales; family Pinaceae; genus Pinus; species Pinus taeda. The sequence goes on along the minus strand of APFE031263794.1, from coordinate 206,931 downwards.
TAAATTGATGGCATGGCCTTCCATGAAGTTCATCATAATTCTTGCATGGTACATATACATGGTACCAAAGCGGACCTCACATGTAATAAACTTTTGAACAAGTAATAACAATGCAGTCCATTCTTCCTTAATTACATGTACAAGAATCCATTTAGTGAATATTGAAGTGTCCATACCTAGGTTCTTGAGCATGTTCTTCCATCCCTGATCTTCCAGCCCTCTGTTCTTAAACCATCTGTCTCCCACCTGAAGTAGACTGGTTGTTGTTGCTATGGTATTCTCTGTTATTGTAAATTTCAGGTCTCCTACTTCCACGGTGTGCCCATTTAAGGATCGAGCAAATGCCTTCGTCACCTCCTTATCATACCCTCTGAACTTTTGAATGAAATTCAACCATTTTGCTTTCTTCAATGCTTCCTTCATTTGAGGATATCCTTCTAAATACTTTGGACCTTCGGGTTCAGCTCTAAGCAGCTTCCCCATCTTCGGCTCTCAACTTTGGCTGAAGCTCTAACTGTGTATGGATGCTCAAGGAGGATGCTTACGGGAAAACAGGTGGATTACGGCTGTAAGTGGAGTAGCCGCAATGCAAAGCATATTACAGAACTGTAAGTGGGGTTTGAAACAGAGCTGTGGATTTTGCAGCGGAAATGGAAGTGGATATGGTGTGAGTATGAGGGAGTAGAACACAAGAAATGAGTTCAATGCGTGTGGAAATGGAGTGATAAGTGGATGGAATAACGGGTGAATCCTTTAGAGCCGGGTGGCTTACGCACACGTATCAGTATTGGCTACGGAAATCATAGTGTAGAAGAGACGTAGTATAATAGGTCACTCTTTTGTACGACCAATAAATGAAAGAGCAGTCCATTTCGAATTTGGATTATGAGCGATTATGGGACCGTTAGAAGGGTATGAGGTGGATGAAAGTATTGTCGTGGAGGAGAAGTGGGATGATCTTTGCCGAATCATTGCATTTAGTGGCTTTTCCACGATTTAATAACTATGCATAAAATGACATTAAATTGTTGTTTGGAAAAGATTTTGATCATACCTTCATGAGTTTGCCATTTGTTGATTAAGGTTGCTGATCCATTATTGCTTTTTGATCCTGCAGGTGCCTCATATCCTTGCTACCTTTGGTGATGATGATGTTAACCTTTGACTGAGTTTTTCCTTTGAAAACAGAGTGCTGCTAGCTATAGAGACAGAATCATTTCTGGCTGCAGAAACTGATGCGAGCTACGGAAACAATTTCCAGCTGCAGAAACTAAGACATCTCCCTTTTAACTGCACAAAGTTAGTTAGGAAAAGACTAACTGAATGGAAATAGTCCTGAAAAGGATTTTATTGATGGTATGAGATGGAGTGAATGGAGTGAAGTGAAAAAAATGAAATGGAATGAAGTGAAATGAAAGATGAAGTGAAGTGAGATGGAATGAAGATGGAGTGAGGATGGAAAGAGAGAGAGAGATTTTTTTTTTTGGAAAATATAGAGTGTCAGGTGTCCCTGATTTTCACTCCATATTTTCTGTATAAGACTACCAATTTGAGATTGGTTTTCAGGCTTATACACATTTTTTTTTTCTTTTTTTTTTTCTCTTTTT